>JALLPH010000745.1:0-28613 GCA_036939855.1 Cyclotella choctawhatcheeana
TGTGAAAAGTGGACAAGGGCCAAGCCAACTTTGACCCCACCCGTGACTGATACACGCATGTTGCCGTGACCATTTTAGAGCACATATACCAATCTCAACCTTCTCACACCATTCATAATACTTATGATGAGACATTGGAAGGGTTGAGATGCTGGAAACTCATTGAATCAATCCGAACATACTTCAATTCTCGTCGTTGAGCTGTCAAGGAAGACTTAGCAGGCCTCCATTGAACTCTCAGAGTCTAACACTGACTTTCTCTTTTTGATCTCTGGACAAATTGATTCATTGCTTGATTGACTGAGAAAAACTTATGGAGGTTTCCTTCCTCTTCAAGTGTTTGATAGTGGAAACATTGTCAAGTTTTTAACCTCACTCAGTGGAGTTTTTTCTCAATCACTCCGGGAATTTTCAGAAGAAACTTGAAATCTTTTGATGGCTGTGTCATGTCTTGAGTTTACAGTTTTTCGGAAGCGCGCACATTTTTCTCAACCCCCGCAGCCCCTGATCGAAGGTGTACTCGGGTATCTCCACATCTTGTACCTCAGAGCTCAGTGAGATCAGATAGGTAGTCCAGTATATCCGGTCACTCTATGATCAAATCTGGTAGGTGTCCCGCCAATCAAAATACCCGTACCTGCGACATTATTTTACCCGGCTATCGGGTGTCGGGTATCAACTAGGGGCTAGGGGAACAGATTACAGATCCCCCCTTAGAAAATTGGCGCGCTACCCATCTATGATACCGTAGTTTTGAGTGAGTAGACGGGTAGATATTCCGGTATCATCTTCTGTCTGGTAACGGAGAGGTTGGGTAGTAGGTAGTCGGGTATATCCGATCACTCTACGATCAAGTCGGGTACCGTAGAACTTGGTGTATAAGGAACGACCGTTGAGTGGGTATCTTTAAGATATGAAAGTATTCATCAATTAATAAATAGCTGATCGAATATTCCTTTCGCATTATGTGTTATGTGTGATACATCCTTCAGGGCCGTATAGTTTTGGAGATAGTAAAGGTATCTTTTGTCCGTTAGGTGTTCTCCTTATCAAGTTTTAGTAAGGTGGGTAGCCCGCCAACCAAATACCCGTACCCACGCACTGCCCACCATCATCACTCCCGCCATCAGCCATCACATCAACCCGCACATCACTCCTCGAGTGATGGCGGCTGCCGACCATGAAAATTTGGGACATCTATTCCATACGCACCAAAGATCACAACCGCTCCCCTGCGATACGAAGCGAACACACCTCCGCACCTAGAGCCTAGCATTAAAATTGAAAAACAAAAATCCCTACAATGATATCGTCCACAAAAAGTATAGGTCGTCTTGCCCTAATACTCTGCATCTATCCCATTTTGGCAATTCATGCGTTTGCATCTTCATCTGCTTCCATTCGGACGCTAAGCCGAGTTGATTTGCCCCGGCCGAGTATTGGACGATGTAACGACACTAAGCAAAAGATTCTTAATCAATCTTCATCACTTCATTTACATATGAATATCCCACGTGGAGGAGCGGCTGTTGCGTCGGCAGCAGGAGAAGGCATTGTTACGAAATTGTCGTCATGGACGAGCACTCCAATTTCGGCATTTAATTTAGCTCTAGGGGTATTAGCTGCAAGTACTGCCGCTTTAAAGTTGTACGGAGCTGCGGGAAAGAAAGGCGACGGAGATGAGACTAGCTCGGTGCGACTTAGTATTGTTTACGATGTACCATTGATGAATACGATTCCTCACAGTTCATTGCACTCTGAATACTGACAGGCCAAAGACCCAAAAGTAAAGTCTCTTCAAATACGCTTCCTTGCGGTATTTTGGTTGCTACGAATGGCTGATTGGTTGCAGGTATGTCAATGAGATGTTCGTTGTCATCATAGCATACTCATATCACGCGAACAAACAAGCAATTTCTTATCCCTTGTATTTTATTTAGGGTCCATATTTCTACCAGGTCTACGCCTCCAAATCTTTTGGTGGCGCAACAGGAACCATGACTTGGGTTTCTCGTCTTTTTCTAACTGGTTTTGCATCCACGGCGTTATTCGGACCACTTGTTGGAAGGCTCTGTGATTCTTACGGTAGAAAAGCTGGTACCTTGGCGTTCTCATTGCTTTATAGCTTGGGAGCTTATTCGACAAAGAGTCCTCTGTTAGGTGTACTGTTGATGGGACGAGTATTGGGAGGTATTGGAACTAGCTTGTTATTCAGTGCTCCCGAGGCTTGGTTGGTTGGCGAGGCTGGAAGAGAGGGCGTTGAGAGTAGCTTAGGTGACACATTCGGTTTGGTAAGCGCAAGTGCTACTTCATGTAATTAGTCGTCTCAGACCTCACGATGGTCATCTAATGATTAAAGGCATATGCCGGAGACTCTATTGTGGCTATTCTTGCTGGTCAAATCGCTGGTTTTGCCGCCTCTCAGAAGGGTCCTAGTGGCCCATTTGAGTTCTCAGTAGGATTCTTAATTTTGGGCGGATTATTGTCATCTGTGCTATGGAAAGAAAATGTAGCAAATAACAACAGCTCCAGTGATCCTAAAGACAGCAAGCCTACAATTCGCGATGCTGTTAAAGTCGTCAAATCGGACCCTAAAATCATGCTTGTGGGAGCAATGCAATCTCTATTCGAGTCGGCAATGTATATCTTTGTCCTTAACTGGTGAGATTAATGTGAGGATATTGTCTGCTATTTTACTATGCACTGACATTTATTCATCTTCATTCAGGCCACCTGCAGTTAGCAAAGCTGTCAGTTCCTATTTTTCCAAGTTTGCGAAGGATCCATCATCAGCAATCAGTACTCCTTATGGAACAGTCTTTTCGTGTTTCATGGCATGTTGTCTCCTAGGTTCTACTCTCTTTGGACAGCTAACTTCTTCGAGTAGAGTAGATAAGGATGGAAACAGTAAATCAGTTTCAACAGAGAAATTTGCTGTGGGTATGCTGTCGTTGGCAACGCTTGCGATGGGAAGTGCAACTATGTCCATTTCAAATGGGGTACCTAGTATTTTGTCGAAAATCCCTGTAGTATCAAACATCTTAAGAGGTGTGGCATCAGGAATATCATCTCCGGGGTCTATTTTGGGGGTACTCATTATGAGTCTGTTTGTGTTTGAGTCGTGTGTTGGGATGTATTTTCCAGCCATTGGGACCTTGCGTTCAAAATACTTTCCCGATAGCCATCGATCAGTAGTGATGAATCTGTTCGGCATTCCGTTAAACGCCATGGTAGTGTCTGTGTTCTTGAGTATTGAGAAGTTGGGAGTTCAGGGCGCTTTGGGGGTGAGCACCGCAGCATTGGCTGCAGCTTTGGGATGTTCATTGAAACTGACCAGTATCGTAAACAAGGGTGCTAGTAAGTAATAATAAGTCTACACATAAAGGAGTTGCCTTTAATAATACATTAGATTTACGGGAAGATTCCTTGATACGACATCTATATTATAGCACCCCACTGCTATTGCAATGCCCTAACGGTTACAGTTGAAACAACCAAAAGCCAAAATGGACGGGCGCAATTCGACTCTAAAAAAGCGACCTAGCTAGTCAAATCAGTCATAGATCGAACGAAAGTGGATCAATATCACCAAAGAGGTGGTCGTCGTCTGTGCTATCACCCTCCTCTTTGATGCCGACTCTATTGTCTTGCCGAGGCCCACTGTTCTCTGCTTCTTGATTTAAGTCATAATCTGGGTTTCCGTTGAATTCAGTTTCTATTTCATTATTGTCTGCTTGGATTGCATCATTTGTGTTACGAGATTTCCTGGTCTGCACAAGAGGTGTGAGTATAGCCAGAAGCCATCGGACTGACATTGAGCCTGTCAAAATTTGTTTGGAGTAAGCTTCTTCACAGAGAAGCATGGAGCTCAAGGGCTCTCTTATTTCGAGTTTCATAGCATCAATTAGGGACGCATTTGGATCGCGATTCGGATCAAGTTTGAAACTGTGGCCTGAAGGTCCCAATCTCAAGAATGACCAATACTTAGGATGAAGAACCTCACTCCACTTCTTTCGTAAAAATCCCACAGTCAACGCAGCTTTTAGCTCATTGAATAACACGGCAACTAAAAAACTGACAATTGAGGTATCTGATGAAATCAGCATTGCTTGGGTCATATTTCAATCGACTCACCAGATTTTGTATATTGATTTTGCAAACCTAAGGCAAGTTCGAGCTCAGATGTGTCTACATTTAATAATGACTGACGAAGAGACGTCAATGAGAATGATTCACTTTCCAATGGCCAATTACAAATGAATGCACGTTCTCTATCTTTGCCGAATCGAGATTCACAAGCACAATAAGACTGGTTACACGTAGCGGCAGTGGATGGGTGGGTTTCAATAAGGTAAAGCAAAGACTCGTGATCTTTGAGGTCTTTGTTGATTTTTTTTACCTCCTTGCAAAAGTCAAAGAAACGCTCGGCATACTTCCCATGCTCATCCGCATTTTTGCCTCTTGATGCACAGATGATCAAATCTTGAGGACAGAAAAGTCTCATGATAAGATAACAAATTAATTCAATCAGGTAATTTGACAGACTGATAACTTACCAATTGCCCCCCATCGCTTAATGATATCTGCAGGATCAACCAACAATTCGTCCAAGTCATTGTAGAGTCCAACAATGTGTTCGATTCCATCGTCCACTGGGGTCTCACCATATCTGAAATCATGATTATACCTGATAACATGCTGAATCACGGGATCGTCCTCTACATGAATAATTTTTTTCGTGCTCACACCCAATTGCTTTAATGCGACCGCAACCCCGCCTATGCCAGTGTTGATACTCAAAACTACTGAAGCTCCATTCATATTATTCAAATCGGCACAATCCTCTCCATCGCAAACTCTTACTGCAGTGCATTTTGCTGGTTCGTCCAAGCTAGCTTGATCGATTTCTGTGATATCTTCTTCAACTGGGATCAGGCCCAAGAATTTGTTTTGAGCATGGCCAGCAGCAGAGCTGAAACCATCCAAGTCCTCGACTTTGCGGAATCCATGGCAGCAGGCTCTGTGAAATTTTCGACCTTCTTCACAGTTTTGTACGGTTCTTTTCATTATATCATCAGTGCATTCACACTTACACATGAAGCAGCAGAAGTCAATTTCCGCAAGATCAAGTCCCTCCTCTACATCAAATTCCTTAATTGTAGAGTTCAATTTCTCTGCAACGGCTCTGTTGCGAAAAGATTGCATCAAATCAGAGAGGGATTCTTGGTTATCATTGCTTCCTCCACTCCGAATCAGCTTCTTAAAGTAAGCCTTGGCCAATCCTGGAAATACAAAGTCTCCAAACCCAATCCAACTTCTGCAAAGAGATCCAGAGATGGAGCAATCAGTCTTGTCCCATTGTACTAGAAGCTTCTTGGCGGCCATAGAGTGATCTATGATTTTGGGAGTGTACATCGTCATCAAATGCTCCTCTGAATACACGTAATCTACGATTCGTTCTTCTTCTTCTTCTTCTACTACTACCTTCTTTTTCTTTGCACTTTTCGTTGAAGAGTTACTAGAAGAGGCAGGCCTTTTTGCACCTCGAGCACCAGCCTTGGCTGTAGATCCGTCATCAGAATCAACTAGATCATCACCACCCCAAGAAGCTGCACCTGTTACACCTGCATTATCGGAACTATTCATCGTTAGAGCTGGTGCCGGGGCTGCAGTTCCATCTCTCACAGCAGTTAATTCAGCAGCAGTTTCCTCTTCAACCTGGGTTCTCTCCTGAATGAACTGCCTTCTCGTCTCTTCCATCTGAGTTTGTTCCTGAATGAACTCGCGCTCTCTACGCAAATTACCGATAGCAGGTCTTCTTGGTTGGGCGCCGCCATCTCTTCTCGAATGAAAACCACCATCATCTCTTGTCGGGTAATGGTCGTGTCTTTCTCGTGGACTGTAATGATGGCCTCTTCTTTCATCACGACCACGTTGAGTCTCCCTTCCCCGATAACTGCTCCGGGCTCGATGATTGCCATGATGCATTGACGGTCTATTGTCATAATTTCTATCATGACGATGATTCCATCGGCGACTTGGATGGCGTTCTGCACGGGGATTCGAATGATCTCTCTGATGAACATTGTGATGATTCGTGCTTGTTGATGAAGATGATGCTCGGGAGTAAGATTCTGTCCCAGCAGTATTCATTCTAACCGGTGAAGACTCTACTTCTCTTGCATTATCTCTATTTCCCCTGTTACAATATCAATATTGCCCAGATATTGTTATAAGTAGATGAGTAACAGTTATTTGGCTAAGAATAAAGACATTTATTACAGAACAACAACTTACTCATCAACATTATTCGCTCTATTGTTAGACCTACTAGAATCTCGTCCATCCCCTCGCACTCCCCATCCCTGCTGATCATTCTGATTCCGATCAGTGCCTCCAACTCGACATGTTCTTGCCATTTCCCCCTGATGATACTTGTGCTTCCACTTTTATCGCTCGACTCGTCTAAAGGAGGACGGCTTCAATTTTCTGTGCCTAGAGGATAAGTTAGCAGTACAATATTTAACGTGTCACTAGTAAATTGTCCGCTGTGTCTTTATTTCGCCCCTAAAGTGCTACGCCCAACATCAGTTGTAAGTTGTGCATTGTGCCAACAATCTCAAGAGATGAAAGAGACACGTTTTCTGCATTGGCCTTCATATCTGCTGATAATATTATTATGTTTGTCATCATGGTGCAATGCGCTACATGTGCCTTCGCCGTGGTGTCACAAGCCGATAGCACCATTCATTCAATTAAAATCATCCATGACAGAGTTGAGCGAAAGAGACACACTGTCAATAAATCTATCATTGGCATCTGTAAGATTGGATCCGCTTGTAACTTCCTTCCTCATGCGTACCGTTCATGATGTCAAAGATGGTGATACGGCATCCTATTTTAGACTCCACGATGCCCATCAAGCCATGCTAGGTGAGATTGATCAGTTCATTAACCGTACATTTTAATTATATGAATATTATGATCAATTCATTTATACAATATTAGGTCTATCTACGTGGGAAACATCATTACGGAAAGGTCGCATCCCCATCCAATCAGATTTTACACAAGAAGTGCTATGGCCAAAGGAGCCTTTATTTACAAGTGTTTATGAATCATTGTCGCAATTGGCATTGGCCAGATTGGTAAAACGACATCCGGAGGTGATGACGAGTGTTTTACTTGGCGTGGTAAAGGTCGTGGTGGAGTTTATTACTTTGGAAAGACGAGGAATGATGGTAGTTAAAGACGAAGAGGAAATAACATATGAGGAATACGGTATCGAAGATGGTTTGACATTACAAGACGCTGATTCGGAACAGTATGATTATGATATTGAGTATGTCCCTTTGTCAGAGGAGGAGTTGGAACGATTGGCGCAGTCTCTTTCGAATGAATTGGCTCAAGAATGGAGTGGTGTTGTTCGAGGGGTGTCCATGTTGGATAGTTTGTTTGGGTATAATCATCAAATGTTGGATTTGAAGGTAAGATCTAGTCATTGACTGCATAACTACATCATTGGCAACCCATTCTAACTCTATGCGCATCGCTATTATCAGGGTGAAAATGGGTTTGGTTTACAAGATGGAATATGGCAGCACAAGGGATGGGAACCATTGCTACCTTTACAAAAGAAGCTATCCAAAATGCCCGAACTGCACGATCTACTTTCACGCCTTGGTCAGTCAAATCGTTTGAGAATAAGCTTAGCTCTTCCATATCTCTTCTCATTTTAATGATATGACTTGACTTGCGTGACGAAGGGAAGCGTCCATCGACAACGGGTAGAATCAATAAATTTAGCCCAAGGAAACAATCAATTAATCCGGAAGATATGCTGGGAGTCGAAGTGAATAAGGCTGATCCTACTTCGGTGTCTGGATTATGGTGAGGACCAAAGCCAATACATTTGACTGAAGGACTCGACTATATCTTTCCACATTTTTTTCTTCGTTCTCTCTTTGGTATAAGCTATTCATCAAGTTTAACTACAATGCTACCCAGTGAAGCAGTCTTTTTGCAATCACGCATCAAGGCTTTGAGACTTCTATTTTTGTCAAAGAAAGCTGAATCAAAGCTAATGTGAGTCTTTTGATTACAAATGAGGTTTGTCATAAATGATGTATAATTCAAACGAACCAAAATATTACGCCATCTTAACAAATACAGAAGTTATGATTTATTTGGTTATTTAGATATCAATACCTTACCACTTCCACGAAAGCGTAATCGAGTCATTTCCCCGGCTGCACATGGCGGTCCTATAATTATATGCCTTGACACATCGTAAGTTTCAATTGTCTTAATGATGAGCGTGGTAATCACGGGGCACCTAACAAATTCTACTGAATTCGCTCATAAGATGGTCCATGTCAGGAGTAAGAGAAGAACTAGCGAAAGCTGTGGTGCTCGCCTCAGTGCAGGCAGCAACAAGGCAAGGTCGGGAGTGTCGAGTCATTTCCTTTTCGTCAGCAAACAATGCTATTGAAAGTGGATTAATTAGCCGAGATGCCAGTGGATTGAGAAAGCTACTGGACTTTTTGCAGTCTTCATTTGAAGGCGGGACAGATGTAACAGGAGCGCTCAATCATTGCGTGAGTTAACAGTGCGAGTTTCTTTGCCAATAATGAATGATGCTTTACATCAATTTGATATTCAACCATAGATTGAAACATTAGAAACAGACATGACCTCCTCAGATATCATTCTTGTGAGCGACGGAGAGATTCCCAATCCTCCAGTGTCGGCCAATATGATGGCTAAACTTACAGATCTTCATGAAAAGACAGGCATGGAAATTCATGGACTTCTAATAGGAAAGAAGGAGAGCCCGGCCCTCTCAGCCCTCTGCACAAGCGTTCACGATTTCTTAGTTGATTATGAACTTACCAATCTCATCAGAGTGGCACCAGGCCAGAGGCCACAGCGCTCATCTACTGCATTGAATGCCAATAGACTACCAAGATCATTTTTATCAAAATCGAATATTTGGTACACCACGAAAAGGTCCTTCAGACGAAATGTGTCCCTACATGCATTCGATAACTCGAGTGATGAATTCTATTTCGGGTCGCAGTTTAAACTGCTACGAAAAAAAGATAACAGGAAAAGAAGGTTCGTTGACGAAGAAGATTATTATGGTAGCTGGGACTACAAAAACGAAGATACTGGGTATAACCCAGACAGTGTTAAAGAGTCACATGGTCCCGCAACAAAAACGAAGAATAGTGATTTTGTACAGCGTTTAGAAGCAGCTTATGAATCGTTACAATGCACAGCTTCTTTAGAGTTGAAAAACATGTCTCACAGTGACTCTGAGATGGAAGAGAGCGATCTGCTTCCAACGCGTGATATTTTATCTAAATCAATATCTTATATTGAATCAGGCCTGGTAGAACGAGATGGAGAAGCAAGACTTGTCGGTAAGCATTATCTAACTGTTTTGTTTCTGCAAATAATGGAGTGTGCATCGTTTAGTTTACTTTAACCTCTGGCTACTGGTGATAGTTCTGGGTATGATATCACAAGAACACGTTCTGTTTGTTGGCCCACCAGGTAATGTAAGCTGCCAGTATTTTGTGCGTTGTGTCTTCCGGTCACTTATATCTCTCTATTGCTGCATGAAGGAACAAGCAAGAGTGAGCTTGGGAGGCGTCTTTCACATCTATGTGGTGGACCTTTTTTCCAACGACTGTTCACTAGATTCACACTCCCCGAAGAAATTTTTGGACCTCTTAGTTTAAAGGCATTAGAGAAGGACGAGTACTTACGCTGCATCAATGGTTTTTTACCAACAGCTACTGTGGCATTTCTCGATGAGATCTTCAAAGCTAATTCTTCCATACTCAATACGCTTCTAACCATATTAAACGAACGGCAATTCGATAATGGTGCAGGAAACAGAGTGGCGTGTCCTCTCAAATGTGTCATTGGTGCTAGCAATGAATTTCCCGAGTCAGAGGAGTTAGACGCACTACTAGATCGCTTTCTATTGAGGACACAAGTCAACCCAGTATCAGATGAGGGGCTGCTGCAAATTCTTTCTCAAACCAACTACGCCACAAACACACTACCAGATATCAATATATCACATGATCTTGAACGCGTTATCAATGATATTTCCTCATTAGGCGACAAGGTAGTATTAGGTCCAGACATATGTTTATTGGTTCAAAAACTCCGATCATTCGCTAGGGATGACCTTGGAATGTACGTTAGCGACCGTAGACTTGTCAAAGCTTCAAGGCTACTTCGAGTTGGTGCAGCAACTCATGGGAGATCTAAAGTAGATCTAGTTGATTGCCTCCTACTTGAGCATGTGATCTGGCAGGTACCGGAGCAGCAAGCAGCTATCAGAGAATGGTTGCTAGATAATATGACCCCCAACAATGATGTTATCGAGCAATCGAAATTTCTCCTTAGTGGATTGACATCAGAAGCCTTTTCCCTAATAAAAAGGACTTCAGGTGATGTAACTGGCGTAGGTGGTGCACGGAGCAACGATCTTGAAGCTATTGACTCGGTCCGCAGAGAAATTAAGCAAATTCAAGATTTGCTACACAAACATTGTCAGGATTTGAAGCGGCACATGTCTCTGGTTGAAAACCTTCAGGACTATTTATGGATATCTCATGATTCGGCTTATTCGGCTAAGCAATATCTTGCTCCGCTAGCTTTGGCTGCATCCAAAGAAGCAAATAATATTTTGCTCAACACATATCAGATTCAAATTGCTTTGTCTGCTGGAATTGAAAGTGACTTGCGCTCATCGCTTCTTGAAATGTTTATTGAGGATAGAGATGATACGTCATTTTTTAATGAAGATGAGCTCAGAATGAATCTCAAAGAGGCGAAGCGAAAATATGACGGCGATACACTTAGGAAATGGAAGAGTGCACGTAGGAAAGCTATGATAGTGGATGGTTGATAATTATGTTATTTTTCGGACAAATGCGTAGGAAAGCTATGATAGTGGATGGTTGATAATTATGTTATTATTCGGACGAATGGATGTAGATTATGAATGCCAAAAATCACGACCTGGAGAGCACGACCAGAGCATCAATAGAAATCGATTCGAAATTAGCTGGAAGTGTAGGTAGTTTGAAATATTAATTCGTTCGGCTAAGCATCAAACCTTCGATCTGATATCGCAGCATTCAAACGGTGCACACATCTTCCATTCACATGTATTTGCTTTTCAACTTCGCGAAATATGAGATGGATGATGTCACTAACCTAGCAACAAAGTCCTCAACAATTTATCTTGTTGAAACCCTGGCGTCAACCAAACTATACTCATCCGCACCCCATATCCGACCTTGCTTACTAAAAACTTCCAATCCAAAATAGTATAACTCCATATCCCATTTCTCAACGTGAGCAACAAATGCCCAGTCGTTACTTCCTCTAGCAGGTTTGCCTCTATAAGTCTTCTGAAACTTGGGATTGGATCCATGCACTAAATCACTAACACAATATTCTTGACCTTCCAGTGCTTTCCATTTGTAAAATGCTTTTAATTGTCGCATGGTTTCTTCCAAATGTTCATATATCCCAATGAAGAATTTAGCAGCTATTATATTCTTGGCTTGATCACAATGATGTTGTTCTAATTCTATGTGAGGTAAAGTACCCGTCAACTGTCGTGTTACCCAATTATCGACGTAATAATCCTTGCCAGTGTATTGAGCCAATGTATACTTGCCCCTCAACTCCGGATGTTTCACTTTACGTGTATGGAAGTTACTTGCTGCTGCATCAATCGGATGCCGTAATATAGTGAAAGCTCTTCCACGATGCTGGGGTGTAAAAAGCGAAGAAGCTGACAATACATATGACGAACTAATGAAATCAACCATATTGGAATCAACCAATCCTAGGTCATGCGCTTCCGATATCCCTTCCGGACTATTGGTATCGACATTTACAATCACATCGTGGACTAATTCAAGACTAGCCGGTTCTTTCAACTTTTCTGATCGTCGCAACCCATAACACATGCCCATTATATTCTTGACCAAGCCCCCAGCAACTTTTGGTATATGCCAATAGAAAATTATATCTCGTTCTTCGGGATTTTGGGGCGTTGGTTCGAATGTATTTCGAAGATAGTATGGCATATCTACGTGATTCGTTTCAGGGAACACTTTCCCAAAATATTTTTCCCGCGATTGGATTGGTTGTGCTGGTGGTTTCCGTTGGTCATCTGCTTTCTGTATTGATTTATCAGTAGAGTTAGATGGCGGTGAAGTTCCCTCATGTGAAATATGTTGTGCAGATTGATGGTTTAGCTCCTGATCATGTTGCTCTGAAGCTTGTTCGTTTGAATCTTCGTTTACTTCTTCGACCAGTTCTTGCTGTTGCGATTGTTTTTGAGTGTACTCTTCGCCAGCGTTGCCTTCGTCATATTGTAGCCGCCGTCTCAAGGAGATGCCTGGGGTATCATTAGGATCATCTTTCACTCGCGCTGTTGAAGGCTCACAAAGAATGGATAATGCCAACGATATGAGCAATGCGCGGGCAATCCATTGTCGTGAGCTTGATCCGTTTCCTGCCATGATTTTCAGATCGATTCAGCCTGTGTTTGAACAAAGAATCAGAAATTCCAGCGCCGCAGTGTATCATCTAGTGAACCCTATGGTATTTGGTATTGCTTTGATGTTGTTCATGCAAGACGCAAGAGTTGGGAGTTGGGTTTGATTTTTTGCTTTGAGATGGTTGTTGTGCAAACTGCAGGAGTTGGCCGCTGCGAACAAAGACTTCTCTGTCAACTGTGACCTCTTCTTGCCTCTTCTTTTTATTCTTGCCCGTTTTGGCCTGTTGACCCTTCGCAAAAAGTTGACACTCTCTCACTCTTCACACGTGTTCAATCACTAGTTTTTTGATGTAGGATAACTCCGAGTCACGTATCCAGTTGAATCTTCCCGGTATCGTGCGTGGGAAGCTTCTCCTACTTTTTGGTTTTTATTGGTTTTTAAGGATAAAACAATATTTTAGGAGGGTTAATGATGCGTCAAGTAGAAACTATATGTAGTAAAGAAAAATGGTGGTCTAGATAGGTAGAGTAGGACCCACCATTGCAGACCGAAGGTCCGTCCCTCTACAAAGACATGAATCAAGCATGGTTGCCTCATGGGGCTGCAACACCATACTTCAACTTATAGGAAGTTGAGTAGGCGGCCATTGGTTTGGTCCGGTCAAGGCAAAAGAAACCCAGGGTGGGATGGGTGGGCAATTAAAAAACTATCAGCCAGAGACCTCGATCAATCCACACAACTGTTTCTAAACAATTGTTCTGGTGGATTTGTGAGCCGTGTCTGTTTGATTATTAGTTAGATTTATCCTGAGTCCTGAGTCCTGAGGGTTGATGGATCTGCAGATGTGACATGGAAATGGAAGTGCCCCGGAAGCAAGAAGTATTTGAAGTATCTTTTTTCGATACTTCAAAAAATCTTTCTCGCTTCGCTGCTCCTGCGAACCATCACTCTTCGTCAAGAGTCAAGATCCCCCGAGCTTCAAGCCCCGGCCTTCGAACTCGTCTCGGCCTCTCCTGGCACAAACCTTTCAATTACCGGGGATAGGTGATCAGGTTAATGCTGCGTCTAGTAGAAACTAAGTAGTAAAGAAAAATGGTAGTCTAGAGTAGGACCCGCCATCGCGGACCAAAGGTCCCTCTACAAAGACCGGAATCAAGCCTAGGTTGCCTCATGGGGCTGCAACGCCATACTTTGACTTATAGGAAGTTGAGTAGGAGGCCCTTGGTTTGGTCCGGTCAAGGCAAAAGAAACCCCCGCTCCGCAGCATGTGCTATGTGCTGATATCAATAACCCCCAGGCGCGAAATCAAAATGATGAAGGAAATATGGAAAAAAGGGAGGACAAAGACAAAGTCTTCTTAGAGACACTGAAGTGTGATAGGGAGACGGTCAAAGTAAGTCAAATCGTTGTATTGGACATCAATCGCTTCACCAGAGCGCCAACGACGCCAACGACCATGCTCATATATCTGAGGTGTAGTAGCCTTGCGGGAGGCAACACCGTTGTAGGAGCTGGTGCACCCAGCATGATGAGTGCGAGCACCATGGCGGTAGGAATGGAGGCTCCAAAACTTATCTTTGATGGATGCCCCCGGACCGGTAAAAGGGCACAGGAACATATCACCGTCTGCCGTCTGCCTGTAGCCGCCATAGAATAAGATGATCAACAAGACCCATCCTGCTCCAAGAAAATTGGGCCGGGGTGGCCCACAACCCTGGAGACAAACCAGAAAGCGTGTCATGGACCATGACCACATCCGCCGTTGAGGTTCTATTAGAGTTTGTTTGAGGAAGAAGTCAAAGAAAGACCACCCCCAACCCTGGAGGTAGATCATGAAGAGGACTGTCGGAATCGGAAGGGTGGATTAATTCAATGTCGCTAAATGTGAAGCAAAAGAGCTCAGAAGAGCGTAACCATCTCAGCCACAGAATGCAGTTAGCTAGACCGGCGAGGACCCACCGCCAACGCGAGAGACTTGAAGTTGAGGCTTGAAAATTCCGGAGAAAGAGGCGGTCCATGTAGGAGATATGACAAAACAAAAGAGATGTAGACGGGGTTGAGTCTGTACCAATGCGTCCAGACATACCCTTGGTAAAAAGAGTAAACGAGAGGGCATCTAGCACGACATGGGACCGCGATTAGATGCTGTTGCTGATCAAGCATAGTCTCGAAAGGGTGCTGAAGCATCATGTCCCAACAGAGGAACCGACTAGCAGCGCTGCGAAGTTGACGGACGGTACCCATAGACAGTATGATGGTCGGACCCACGGTTGGATGAGCGCAATCTTAAGACTCTTGAAGTCACATGAGTGGTATGTCCGCTGTACCCGGAGGGGATGAAAGGGGGGCCGACTGGAGGAAAGTGAAGCTATAGGTTGCCTCAAAACGGCAAATGGCCGATGGCCGTTATCTTTTGTTGGTATTTGACATGCGTGCTGACAGCCCATGCACGAGCCATATCAATGAGACGCATGCGTTCAAAACAAAGAAGATCAACATCAGAAGAGAGGGAAAGCTCACGCACTACCACGGCTCGAACGGTGCATTTCTCACAGAAACGGTGCATTTCTCACAGATGAAAGTTCCCCAATGACGAACCCGAGGGAAAACCAGAGCCTGACCTTTGCGGAGACGAGTAGTAAAGGGCGGGCCGACACAAAAACAGTCAGGATATAAAACCCCACAAGCATGGGCCTGAGATCCATCACATAAAGCAAAACCTGATGATTGAAAAGCACACCTGAGGAAGGGGAGGAGAGACGTTGGAGTTGGAGGCAGCCGGCGCAGTTGCTCGGCTTGTTGACGGTGCCACTTGAGACTTGAGGCCCTTAGGCGCGGAAGGTTTGCCCACCCTCGTGCTGGTATCAGACGGTAAGGAACGAACGTGAGGTGCAAGATATAAAACAATGATAGGGGTGGAGAATGGGGAGCTCTGGCTGAACTGCCAACGCAAATTCCCGGGACTGGAGCCTGGAGCATGGTCAGCTTGCACAAGTGATTGACGGGACAGCCCAAACCAAAAGTAGGGAAACACGAGGCACAAAGAACAACGCAGATGTTATGTTGTCAAAGGGTGCTCAACCCATGTTCCAAGGACAAAGGTGACAGCCTGATGGGCAAGCTCCAACGGAGGGAACCAGACGGTGAATCGATCTAAGATATCCAAACCAACCCATTCGCTGTCCGATGGAATGACAGTAGGATGGGGGGGGGGGGGGGAAAGTTGGTTGGCCTGCATCACCTTTTCACACCAAGNGGGGGGGGGGGGGGGGGGGGGGGGAAGACACCATTGCCTGGTATAGGACTCTATGAGATGAAGATCCGGTGCGACAGGTGCAAAGACAGAAGCAGTAATCGTGCGCTGATCCTGAATAGATTGGAAGGGGGTGACCCAAACACCGTGGCTGAGTGCGTCAGACCCTTGAGAGATCATCACCACACACGGGACATGCACAACTTGGAGATGTATCCCAAATTCTAGCTCTAGGCATTGTGTCTGCCAAATGAGACGGTGAAGGCAAGGGGAGCTCGAGTGACCGGCCTGGGCAATCCAATAGGTAGTGGACTTGTCAGTGAAATAGAACACTGTCGTCCCACAGCCATCAGCGCCTCCCTTGAGCTTGATAAGTTCCATAGCCATAGTCAAGAGGAGGGTCTTGAGCTCTTTCCAATATGAAAAGCAGTACACAATAGGATCCCACTGACCCTGCCACATGCGAAGCGGTTGGTCAGGTAAAGAAAGAGTGCCGCTGGTACCAGACCCATCACCCCAATTCGGGCATAAGGTAGCCGAGTGCCGCATTCGGGAGAAGCGGCCAAATGGTGATCGCAGAAGAAATTGCCACGATAATAATTCATGACGAATGTCAGACGGCAACAAAGTCTTAGTACAATAAGGGGATAGCCCAGTCCCCGCACCTTCCAGGTGGAGAGTGTCATAGTAATGTGCTCGGAGGTAGGTGGCACCCATGCGATTGGGGGTAGCCTCCACAAGGGATTGCAATATACCAGTAGAGACTTATTTCATGCATTGTGATAGTGTTATAAGATAACAGTCACAAGGGACATCACCAGAAAAATTGCTGAGCCAAGAAATTTCCTTGGATTCTTATCAGAAATCAAATTGGTAAGGATGATAGCTTAAGAAAGTGTAACATTTATTTATTCAGTGCAACCTGTTCCCCCCACCAAGGAATTCTAAAAAAAACCACCCACATTAAATGTTTTGTTTCTCTTATCTACATCTCTCTTCCAACAAACATTCCTTAGGACCTCTGCTGCCTCAATCTCCTAGCCTGCATCCTCTCCAACCTCTTTCTAAGCCTAGCCTGAACAATCTTCCTCTTCTTGCGATCCTGAGAGTTTTCAAAGTATCGCTTGGCGCGGAGGTCCATTAAGTGACCAGATTTGTTAACTTCACGTTTGAAACGGCGGAGAGCCGATTCAATAGGTTCTCCTTCACCGACCATTATCCTAACTTTAGGTGTAAGGGAGAGAGCTGAGAACGAGAAAGAAAATATTGAGGTGTGTTCAAAGAGTTGAGAATAAAGCTCATTATGAAAGCAAAGTATCCCCCATCCCCAAATGCCCCTCCCCGTAAAAACACTCATGACAAAATACAAATACCTATGAGGTCTCTTGGGGATTTAACCTTGGGAATTCAACCCTATAAAAACACTGCCCTTAAACAACATTAATAAATATTTTTCGCCCTGGAAGCGATTTCTGATTTGATGGAGCACAAATAATATGTGAAAGAGCTAGTCGTTGACATATGATGCTCAAATTCATCAATAAATTGTTCTTTCCTCCGCCCACAATTTCCCCGATTTCAATTGCTGCAGTCGTCGCCTCTAATTCAGCGAAGGGACAATCGAACCGTCATACATAACAAAACGATACCACCGAATAACTCACCACTGCCACGAGATGCGGCATTGCCGGGAACAAATGCCGTGGCCATTGCCGCTACGAGGGCGACGAGGACGAGGGTGAAGCTGCGTGTTGCTGTCATGGTTGATTTTTTTTCTTCCGCTTGATGAGAGCACCTCCTGATGTGGGCTTGCTTGAGATGACTGACTGATTGATGACGCACTGCTGGGAAAGGCTCATAACCTCTTGCCGCCCACCCCTTCCTGCCCGGCACCGCCCGGCAGATGGTGCAAAACAAAAAACAAGACACGGATGACGATAGATAGCCCCCCTCACTCGATCTATGGTACCACTCATTTCTTGCACACAACTACTTCCTAGATACATCATGAAGGCCTCCCAATTGCTCTCGTCACAATGCAGACGCCATCTAGCCTCTCTGCAACCGAATCATGCAAAACTTGTATCACCGTCATCAAGCTTGAACTTAATACCACATGACACCCGTCCAATAATCACAACAAGGCGGAACTATCATGCATCCCTCACTCCGTCCTCTGATAATTTACTTGGCTACAGTCCCATGGCGCAATCTACACCGACATCCAAATCAACATCACCTGATGCCAAATCGTCACAATCATCAAAACAAGGAGCCATATGGGGAGTAGATAGCAACACCGCGGGTGGAGGCGTGTGGGCACAAACTTCGGCCAAGAAGGATAAATTAAATGAATTGTTGACAGAGTTGAATGCCGAGGGGGTTGTAGATACTGGAGTATTAGGTGAGTCTTTGCCTTGTCTATTTACTGATCGCGTGTTCCATCATCTATTCACATATGTGATAATCCCACAGGAATGGAATCGTTAGATCTCGCAGCAAATTCTCAACAAAAGCTGGATTTAGAATTGGCAGATGGTCTGAAATGCATTGCCAAGTGTGTTGACAGTGGCAGTCATAGCAATGCAAGTCTTCATGAATTAATCATTACAGGTGATCAAAATAGTTTGCTCATCCAAGCAATGCAAAGCACAACTCAAAACACGAGCGAGGCTATTCAAAAACTGTTTCAAATGCTCAATGGTGCAACCAAGGAAGAAGAATGGACACGACCAAAGTTCGAAGCGACAATGAAAGAAGCTATACGTATTTTGTCTACAACTTTACCTTCGGATCCTACTCTTAAGAAACCTGTGGCAGGTAGCTTGGATGTTACCAGTTCATTATGTTACATACGGGATTTTGTGAGTGACAAAAATAATCACGAGGAAGATTCACAGCTATCAGATATGGATACGCAATTACAAAAGGATATTCAAGCAATGAATGACATCTCTAATCAAGCATTCAAGACTTCCATTCACACCTACAAAACACTAGTACTCCGAGCACTTGCTACAACTATACTCGGGAGCTGGGAACAACTCACATCCATAACAAGTGGAGATATTGACCGTGCTGCAGTTAATCATCAGGGATCATCTCCGATACCTTCACAACGTGATACAATCAACTCTGCGTCTATCGCAAAATTGTTTAGATCCTATGAAACATCCTCTTGTAGTGACTTTGTCCAAGCATGGTGGAATGTTATAGATGCTGATAAAGATGGAATGCTTGATCAAGAAGAAATGAATACTGTAGTCGAATTGGCAATGAAACCTGTTCATATAGCATTAAAAGAAATGCTTGATCTATCATTGGAAGTTTGTCCAACAAGGAGTGCTGGATTGGGTTATAATGCTTGGTTCTTAGGTGGAGAGGACGCCAGTAGTTTATACGATGACAACGTATCTAGTACCAACAAATTGTCTTGGAGAAATCGGCGTACGGAATTAGCAGCACGAAAAAACCTCATCCGAACATTTTCTACCACTCTCAATCGACACTTTCGCGATCAAGTTGAAACGCCCCACAGACTGCGATGTATCTACGCCTGGGCAGACAAAACACACCAAAACAACAAAATTGATTCTATATTAGTCGACGCCTCTGAAGAATGGGGGTCTGCCTCTTCGATTGTAGGAAGGAAACGATATGTGGAATTGGAACCCAAGATAAGATATGAAGAATTTCGAGAAGTGCAGAAGAAGCACTTTCCTCAATTAGATGCTATGGGCGAAGAAGTTGTTATGAGCTTTAAGGAAGATTTGTGGGTGTTGCAGGGGAAGGGAAGACAGAATGCTGAATTGAGGAGAGATTGTATGTTGTTTCTGGGTGTGGTTAGTTTGATAGATATGGGCATTGGGATGCTTTAAAATGAAATGGTTTGCCATCTACGATACGACTATGGAATAATGGAGTGGCAAAGCATATTATGATCTTACGTCACTAAAGCTAATAATACCTTCACTAAAGCTATCTGTTTAATATAATTATGAAAATGACATTCATGCGTCATATGTAATCCTAGAAATTCAATTTCACTTAACAAGCAGAACAAACAACCTTATCCCATCACCAGTTTTCTTCATTCTCGAATGTCTCATCAGTTGGTGCATCATCCACATCAAAATGATGCCCAAAAAGCTGCTGAAAGAAAATTTGGTCCTCTTCCCAGTCATTCTCTAGATACGAAAAATCAACATTATAAAACTCTTCATCCTGTTCCACTCTCAAATACGTGGCTGGTCCAATAGTATCTGATAATTTCCACCATATTATGTAACAGGGGTAATACAAGAAGCAGTTCTCATATTCATCCGAACAACTTGGTGAATATTCCTTGGAGATACTGTCATGTATACAGCAAAAGGATGGTTTACACATTTGATAGCAGTCAATGAAATTGGCATCTTCGTTGTCCTTGTCACATATTCGTTTCATTTCAGGAGGTGGACAAGGAAGGGGACTGTCAGGCTCACAGTCTGGACAGCCGTTAGGGCAACGTACTTCACTTGTGTTGTCATCAGAGGTTGTTGGCACAGGTGTTGTTAGGTCACCTTGTGTAGGTTGCGGTGTTTCGGTAGTAGGGTTAGGCTCGGGCCTTGGTCGTCTGGTAGGTTTTTTAGTTGTTTTGTTCGGAGTTGGACGTCTGGTTGGCTTGCTGGTGATGGTATTGCCAGTATTGTCATTGTTATCAGTATCGTCATTGTACTCGTCATCGTAGTAATAGTAGTCATCTTCTTGTGGAAGCAATCCAGGGAGGCAAATGACACTGTACATGGGGTCATACGGATAGAGCCAATGAACACCTGTTTTCGAGGATTTTGACTTGGATGATTTGGATTTGGCACTTTTTCCACTCTTACCAGCCTTGGCAATATAATATTGAGACGACGAAGAGCTTTGAAAGTAGTTTGGAGAATAGCTCCAATGTAAGTCTCTGTCATTTTCCCCGTATCGTCTGTTAGAGGACTCATATCTGCCTTGTACCGAGTATTCCGTTGGCTGTCTACGCCGAAGTTTGACACGATTCTTCACACCACTTGTCCGATAGTACATCATCTCCTCTCTATCGTCGTTATAGTTATCCACACCACCTTCATACCAACACATGACTGGTGTGCCATAATAATAATGCAGTCCATTGTACATATAATAGCCATAACCCAAATTGACATAACTTTCAGGATAAGTATTGGTCATGGGCGCAAGTTGACTGTATTGATGCATTGCTTTCGCTGATTTACCAGGGATGGGGTAATTGTAATTATTTGGGTGGCTGTTTTCAACTGGAGCTGAATAATGTCTTATTGCCTTGGCAGCCTTCCCGGAATATGGATCAGAATAGTAACCCGTAGATGTGTACTGGTTACTGCTCAATAATCCGTTATTACTCGGTCGGCTGTAATAATTGTTTGTTCTGCCATTCTGTATAACCTTTGGTTTGGGACGCGAAGTTAGTCCTCCCGCTCTAGCAAGTAGCTCACGATCATTGGATGTCTCCACCATTCCTCCTCGTAACGAATGCTGCCGAGACATAGAGGTATCAACTGAGTGCTCTTTCAAATTCGCAATTTCCTCCATCAAACGTCTTTTACGAGTGTTCATCTGCACCAACTCAATCTCATTTTCTTTCTCAATCAGTAAATCATACAAGTATTTTTCATCTTTAGAAGTGTAGGCGGAAATGAACCGAGAGATATCATGTGCCCACGAGTCAGTGGTGTTTATGTGATGTAAAGTTAAGGCCAAACGGGCTAATTCTTGTTGCTGGTGGGATCAAAGCATTGAAGAGACGATGGATTATCAGACGTGTGTCTCATATGATGTCAAATGACTTGATCTGTAAGAGGCATATACAGCAATGCAAACTCACCTCACTATCATTCAGTACGGCACTCGAAGCAGAACCATTTGAAGCCAGTGCAATCAATAGAGCGCTAATCACAGACATCCGTCTGTGATTGTGTTGGGACATTTTAGTTCGTTTCGTCATGGACCTGTACTTATATTATGATCGTGTCTTCTACAGCTAATGTTTCACTCCCCAATGTGGTGAGCCTTGAGCTTTGGGGGTTCGTTCAGTTAAGTAATTAACAACCGGATGAAGTAACTCTCTAAAAGTGATCCCCTCCAACCCAACCCCAGGGTCTCGGTGTGGTAGAATAAGCTCACATCAAAGTCGCTCTTGCTCCGTGGTGTCTGTGTCTGCCTGTAGTGTCTGCTCACAAAAAAGTCGCTTTCTTTTTTCTTTTCCTTTCAGCCAATAGCAGGCATTGAGTAATAGATGATACAATAATTTCAATAAGTTATTAAAATATCTAAGTATCCCTCACTAAGCCCTCTAATTCAATAGCCGAGCGAGTTTTCAAATAAATGTTGTGATGTGGTTCACTAAAATAATGATTTTGACAATGAAGAGCTTCAGCAGCACCTCGCTGCTGCTCCTGCTAACACCGATGCAACCCACCTCGGCAGCAGATCAAAGTCATCGTCGCCTCAACCACCCACAGCAGCCTGACGATGTTAGACACTCGTCATTCTACGACATGTCATCACTCACAGAGCAGGAGAAGCTCCAAATGATCCAAACGGCCTATAAAGTTATGAGATACGACGGCAATATTGATTGGGATACACAAAAAGACAAATTTCGTGCAGCCGTTTGGCATGATTTAGGCAATACTAATAATGAGGAAGCAACAGCCACAACGCAACATCGACGCCTCCAAAAATCCGTAGACGGAGATGTATTCGATGGATACGAATACTCCAAAGGAAATTGTCCCGATGCCGGTTCACTCGGCGTACCTTGTGCCCCCGATAATCTATTCGAACTATGTAACAAATACGATCGAAATAATGGCTCCTTCCGGAAATGTTACGAGGCGTGCGGCCCTGCGTTTTGTTGTATCCATGATGCCGATCGTGAATTAAATTACCTAGCGCCCAATTGTAATACGGATGAAAATTGTTCTGGGTATAATTGGTGTTATATTGCCTGGTGGAAAATGCATGATACAGTTGGTCCGGCTTTATTTCTGAGGCCAGAACAAGTTGATGATTTTTATGATATCAAGGCGGAAGATATAGAAGAGGATGTAACGAATGATCCAGTGTTTAATCAGATACTGCTGCATCATTTTGATGATATTGATGTGATTATTGAAGAGGGCACTAAAGTTAACGAGGAAGGGGTCGTGGAGTTTAATGCTGATAATATCTTTTTGGATCCAGAGTATTGGGACACGGATATTTGAGAGATTAACGGGGCACTTGATTTTGTCTGGTAGATTCGTAATCCTTGAACGGTGAATGATTGGTAGTACTGTGAAAATAAGAGTATCTAGTGCTCAATTTTATTGTATGATACTCATCTTCTTAACAATGTTCTCTAAGTTAAATTGGCGTTGTCTATGAGCCACGATCTCAATCTCCCCCTCCATAGAACTGTTTGTACATTAGTTACTCCAAACCATCAATGTAATCTTGAGCAAGATCATTATCTACAACCAACATATAACTCTCAATGATTCTTCCGTCACTCGTCAACCTTCTACTTGTCCTACGATTCCCCTGCAAATACATCCCCCTTAACTTATTAAAATTCACATCCCCCGGTAATAAATTCGATCCGGGACTATCCGTGTAATCTAAACAGTTTCCCAAATTGGTATTGTATGGATTTTCGTCTGTATGCGGCAATCCGAACCCATGCCCAATCTCGTGGCACATGGTATACCGTCTACCAAGATGTAGATGAATCGAAGTCTTAGAGCTGCATATTCATATGAAACGCGAAGAGTGATTGTCGAGTCAACAACTTACCGATGATCGTAGTCGGCGTTACGTAAATAAAATTCATTCATTTTGGATACGCTGCTCATGATGATGCCGCCCGAAGCTATTTCATTCTCATTAATGCCGACCCAACCAGTTTCACCGAAGTTGGCATTGCATACCACTTGGACGCCATCGACTCGCTTACAGGTGTGGTCAACGTCCACCCGGACGGGCGACAAAGTTAATGCCGGGCTTTCTTGCCAATCAGAAATGGCATCGGCAAATTCTTGTTGCCATGTGTCGTCTAAAGCGTTTTGTAATTCAAGGTGAAGGCCGCCGTTGTTTGGTTGGACCAAATTAGACTTCCAGACGTAAGTGGTGTTGTCACCCACCCTGTAGTCGTACGTTACGCGGTAAACAGAAATCGTCATTGCTGAAGAGCATACCTAGTAATTATTATGACAATGAAACTTGTGTGCTTACCTGGGATCACTGTCAAAAAAGCTGCCAAAATCCAATCCTTCTAGTCCATCCTCTAGCACTTGAGTAAAGTCGTCAAAATCAAAATTCTTCGCCTTCTCCCACAAATCCTTGGCACCCTGCTCGGCTTCCTCAACGGTTGTGGGGCTTCCAAGAGCGAATCTCCAGACGCAGTAACCAGACGCACCGATGACAGCTAAGCTTGTGAGTGAGCCGATTACAGTATTTCTTCCTCTTCCCATGATGATGATGTGTGTTTGAGTCTGTGTGATTTGAAAGAGGTCTCGAGCTATCGCATTGCATGAGCACGAAGCACGATTGAGACTGAAGACGGCGAAAAAACAAACGGCTTTGAGCTTTGACTGAGAAAACAACGAGTGAGACTCCATCCTCCTTTCCCCAATCAAACGGATACAATCTTCAAGTCTGTATATCATATTTCCGTTCAGGTATGTTACTGATTCCTACGCAAAACCCATCAGAGCGAAATTTTCATTCGTCCCGCCAGTCCCCGCGCTAGGCCGACGCCCTCTTAACTTCTTCCTCCCCAATCAACAGTCACCTGTCGGGCCTTCATTTGGGGAAGAACGCTGCATCGCATCGGTTCTTGCAATTATTTTGACGCATTAGAGACTTCTTGTGAACTAAAGCCTCTGCCCTAGCTCGTAGCTATAATATTATTCCATCGCTGCATGAAAACGATGAGCAACCGACTGCACAGAATCAAGAGAATGAGACTGATAACGAAGTCCATAATTTTGTTTGCCACAACATACATGGCAAAAGCACAATTACACGATTCAATCAAAGCTCAAATTGATGAACATCCCAAGCATCGACATGCGGAACGACGTATGAAAGTCCGGCGAATGAATCAAGATGAGGAATTCATAGATTTCCCTGTCTCTATTGACGCCATAGCAAATAATGTACAGAACTCTCAACGAAGAGATGTTCATCTTACTGCCTCTGCAACTGTTGAAGAGAAAATTCCAACTATGCACGAAGTATCATCTTTAGAAGAAGTTGAAATTAGCACAATTCACAAAGACAACATATCAAATTCTCATTCAGACACTGGATACGACAATGAAACACGAGAACTATTATCAAGAAGAAGACCAAAACTAGGTTATGACATTAACAGATCTAAAAAGGGAAGTGATCCCTTTATACAGAAAATGAGAGGTAAAGTGGGAAAATTCAAACAGGAAGCAGACAAGAGAGGTAAGGTTGGCAAGCTTAAGTTTAACAACAATGGAAAGAGTGGAAAGAATGGTAAAAGTAAGAGTGCAACGGGTTGGTATGGTTACGGTAAGTAGTGTTACATATTTATGGCCCCGTGCTAAAAGAATATGTGTCACATCACTTTACTGTTATAGATGATGAATATTTGTGTTGGGAAGATGATGATTACTGGCGTGGACATGATCCGACTATTAGTCCTACCTTGAATCCCGCGCTGGCGCCTACAGTAAAGCCAACAAGAAGGCGTACAAGGCGGCCTAGCAACAACATTGACGTGAGTATCATATGATGAAGTCTTGAAAGAAAAGTTCTTTTGCATTCTACTCAATTTTTTACTTTCACCATTCCTCGAAAATGTGATTTCGCAACACAGACTCCAGACCCAGTAAGTTTATAGGTTTCTACTTAGCCTTGATACAAGAATGAATCAGACTAACAATATTCTGGATTGCGTCGAAGACTTTGTCGCCAACTCTTAATCCAACGTTGAGTCCTGTAAGTAGAGCTTCTTCTTCGTGATGAATACCAAAATGCTTCAACTCTCATTCATATTATATATAATATCTAACCAAGACACTGAATCCAACATTGAGCCCCACACTGAGCCCCTCATTGACACCAACACTAAGCCCCACATTGGAACCAACGCTGGTAGGAAATGTTGATAGTTCTTATTAATTATCTCAGTTATCATGCTCAGACTAAAGTTATCACTTCAATTATTATTCAAAGTCGCCAACCTTGTCACCAACTCTCGTAAGTCTTTGTTTTGCGCTTTAGCCAAAGAATAGATCCCATTCTAATGGTTCGACGTTTTCTGCTTTGTCACTTTTTAGTCTCCCACATTATCACCTTCGCTCTCACCAGTGAGTATAAATCCTGTTTCATACAATTTTCAATGCTTCATTAATGGCATCCTAACTTTCCAGCATTTCATGGCCTCTTTCTACTAGACTCTGTCCCCAACCTTGGTAAGATGAACGGCTTGCGTAGAAATGATATTCAGCCTTTTATTTTTACAAAACTCACGCTGCTGTCAAATATTATATTCACCTTTGGATTCTCTATGTAGGAGCCTACTCTTACTCCCACCCTATCTCCCGTAACAGCCATAAGAGACGTATCCACAAGAGGAATAGACAGAGATGATGATGACGTCTTCGAATGGGTGGACGATGATAAAATCAATGACGACGGGATCTATTCACAGAATGGACTGAGAGAGTTAGGCTTCCTCTGGGCAGACGATGATGATCATCGAGTCAGTAGAAGTTTTGATTTCAGACGATCAGGTAAAGCCACATCTCGCAAACAATCAAGTGGAAAGTCACGGAAGAGCTCCAAGTCTGGCAAGAGTAGTTCAGACAGGTGTAGATCTCGACGGGAAAGACCTAAACGGAGAAAACCATCAAATGATAGGTACAATAGTAGACCGCGGTGACTGTTAGATATACGACAGCTTAGGATTTTGTGTTCTGTCGGACTGATCCTGTCTACCATATCAATGTATGTAATTCATAGTTATCACGGTTGCATGACATTGGTAATAATTGGACAATGGTCAAGTGCAAATACTGGGCCTTGGCTCTTCTTCCTCGACCTCTCCGCGACTGTTGGTAACAACGAAGAGAGAGAAGATTAGGAGAGGATGCTGTATGTAGTGCCAAAACTGCAGGGGTTTCAACCTATTTGCTTTGAACTCCCAATCCCCGTCTGAACAAAATGCTTTTGCTCTTGTATTACACCCTGTTAAGACAAAAGTGAAAACACTTACTTTTTAGCTGCAATGTTTGTGCACGATTTCTGATAGCCTGACCTTGCAATTTGTTGACATTTTTGCAGACAAGTAGAAGTCTTTTACTCTACTCTATATCAAATTTATTGACTTCAAGGAGGACAATTGAAAATGATACAAATCATATTAATGGGTCTTACGAGACATAAGACTGCTTATACTGAGTTTTCGCCATCATCAAGTAAAGTATCACCCAACACGTTGATGTAAAGCGATATTCTCCCAAAGTGTGACTCGTCTGTTTTCCTTTTTACTCTCAGCCTCTAACATATGCGCTGCATCTCTCACTATAAAAATATTACTCTCTACTTTCTCTCGTTAGGATCGTATGCCTTAGCCTCCTCCACCAACCCATCAAACAACTCCTTCCCCTCCATCTCTTTCCCACCCTTTTTCTCCACAACCAAAACGCAACTAGTAGGTCGTTTCGTACAAGCCGCGGCCCCCAAATCACGTTTACTAGGTACAAATAAATACGGCACACCGTGTTCTTCTAACAACACCGGTAGATGTGAAATAACATCGATGGGATAGACATCCCCGGCTAGTATAGCCAAGCCCTTTTCATTCTTGCGTAATCCCTTGACTAATTCTTTCACGCCCCTGCGCAAGATTTTAGATTGCGTGGCCTTGCGAACTAGTTTGTGTGCCTTCTTGGTGGATTTTTTGGAGGCCAGGGGGGTGGAGATGATGGAGATGGCGAGACATCGCTCTTCGTAGGTGGGTCCTTCTTCTTTTTCGGATGTGGTGGATTCGATGGATTTCCGATCTTTCTTGGATGTCTTTTGTTTCTTAGCTTTTGGTTCGTCTGACATGATGTCAATGATATGATGTGACGTCGTACGCTAGCTGAATATGATGATATCGATGATGTGGATGTGTGATGTTATGTTAACGATTTTCGACGGAAGACTCAAACGAATCGCAAGATTGAGTAGTATGGTAATGCTGGATAGATCAAGGGATATATAAACTCAGTTCTATTGGAAGCTGCGCTGGAGGTGTATTAGATACTTTGCTCTGATTTTATGGGATGGAGGAGGTGGGTGATGGAGGTGATGGGTGAAAGGAAGTAGGAAGCTTTTTGGTCGCCTCTTTTTGTTTTAGGAGAATATGCGTACTAGCCATCTGATTTGTACCTATGGCAATTAGTTTATTTGGTGCTATTCTAAACTTTTGCCCTCTAAACTGAAAAAAACCAGTTTCCATTTTTGTCGCCTGTCCTCGCTTTGCGCATACGCAACAACAATCATGGAAACAAAACCAAAGACAATCCAGAGGTCACCCAAGATTGGAAAATACACGAGCATGAAAGTCTCCTATTTCAATTCTACTGATTTGCTGCATCTGAATACTTGACACCGACTACATCGAAAAAATGTCAAGTCATTGGGGGTTGGTTAGACACATGTTTGTTATAAATAATAACAGTGCAATATTCATATGACAATAGAACAACAACTTACGAGTATTGAATGAATTCCATGGATTTTCATCGTCCACACCC
>JALLPH010000746.1:0-15231 GCA_036939855.1 Cyclotella choctawhatcheeana
CTAGTTATTTTGTTAGGTGCAAAATAAGTGGTCAAGTTCAAAAGAGTGAAAGGTACTTACCATACCTACCTACCATATGTAGGTACCTACCATACGCCAGAGTTTATCGCTGACTTCACAAGAACAAGACTTCAATATTTTTTGTTCCAACAGAGTAGCCTTTAGTACTAATTCCTCTGTGCATACCACAATTTGAATTTCAATTTGAGTTCATCCACAAGAGAGAACAAAACAAATGGCAGTGCAAAAGTCAATGGACCCACAATTACAAACGAAATGCCGACGCTGATAACAGCAAAAGCAGGAGAAAACCTGCACCCTAATCAATGGCAGTATGAAACGCCAGTACCAATCAAGAATGAACGATCCAAACTGTCGACCATCTCGGCAATCAAGACATCTGGCATGTCGTCGGCAATCAAGCAAACGAAGCAGCTACGATTTCGAGAGAATGCCGCTCACATTGTCGGGAAACGAGTGTCGTTCCATGGCTCCATCACCAATAACTCGAGCAAGAAGAAATCAGTGCCCAGCGGTGGGCTGTTGCAACTTTCTCGAACGTACAATTCAAAAGAGAACAACGACGAGCCAGCAGCAGCAGTCGTGCCTTTTACACGAGACTTTACCCATTCGACTCATCAAGAAACGAAACAAGTCATAGCCTACAGTAACTACATCAACCATCTAATTTCACCTCACGTAACACCCAGTGCAACAACATCACCGCGTGACTCCTTCTCGACGTTGTTACTGCATCAAGCACGTTCGTCCGAGGCATCGTTGGCCTATTCTCTCTACGACTCCTCAGAAATGAAGGAGGTGCGACGGGCAATTGATAGAGAAGTTGGTAGAGGTCGATTGATTATGAGATTGGATAGAGATTTAAATGAGGTGTTGTTGCGACAGGAATTAATGGGGGTTATCATGAGTTACAGTGTGAGATGGCTGGGTGTGGGGTTGGGAGTGGTATTGGGCGAACGAGGCATTGGATGGGAGGTTAGTTTGTTACTGTTTTGATTATAACAGTGATTCTTCTTTAGCCCAGCTATTGACGACCAGCTGTTACGATTCATTCAATTCTTTTTCGTAAGATGACAAACAAACATGATCTGGAAAAGATTGTATCTGAACAAATCCTATCCGATCCTGCAGCCCAACGAAAGTACACCGGAGGGAAATGTCGCACTCCCTCAGGCAAATATGAAACTAGACTGCGAGAATGCATTCACCACCACGCCTTGACCAAGATGCTTACACTGGTAACCTATCTCGATAGAGCCAAACAACACCAAATTCTAAATGACGACCCATGTCTCTTTGATAAACAATCCAATATCAAATCATCCGATGCCGTCTTGGCCTCCATATGTCGCATATGCTTTGCTAGGAAAGAACTAATTGTCAATCACATGTCACATTTGGGTATTACCGTCTCTCACATCCAAAATCCATTGGATGAATACGAATACTATATTCGAAATTTGTCCATTGATCTAAAGGATGGTGTACGTTTGGCCAAGATGGTAGAGATATTGACAGGACGGTCTGTCTTAACCGAAATGAGATTACCAGCCTCCAGCCGGGCGAATAAAATCCACAATATGGGCGCAGTACTGTCGGTGCTGCATCACGAAGGAGTTGCTAATATTGATGATGTCACGGCAGCACATATTGTCGATGCTCATCAACCGAGGATATTGCAGTTGCTTTGGAATACAATTGTTCATTTTCAGATTGGCCGATTAGATGAAGCAGTTGTGAAGGAGGAGATTGAGAGTGTGAAACGTTGGATTAAACAGAAGAGATGCAGTAGCGGAGTGAAGGTGCACTGTGAAGTCAAATTGATTGAGGAAAACAGTATGGAATTGTCCAGCAGCATTGAGGTTGTGCTCTTGAAATGGTGTCAAGCAATTTGTTCCTTCTACAATGTTCCAGTGGAGAACTTTACAGAGTCATTCAGTGACGGAAAAGTGCTTTGTCTGTTGGTCAGCTTCTACCATCCCACATTACTGCCACCAGGAGACATACTGCCAACTGCTATAGATCTACAAGCAAAGTTGCAACCTGGTGCCAAGATGGACGATAAGATTGTGAAGATGGAATTCCAAAATGAAAGGTATAATCTATCTTTGGCTATGAATCGCTTGGAAGAGCTGGGCGGTATACCGAGGCTCTTTTCGTCCAAGGACTTTCTCATGCCGCCTGACGAGAAATCTATAATACTTTGCGTTTCTTTTCTATATTCTCGGCTTACGGAGACCAGTGCAGAAATTGCAGCAGCCAAAGAAATGCAGCAGTGGTGGTCTTGTGTATTAAATCGAAAGAAGCGTGATGCGGCAAAGTTCCTCTTGAGGCAGTGGAGACAACGCAGGGAGGTCTATTTTCAAAATCAAAGGTCACGATTTGCTCCTTCGGTTCGAGTTTTGGAGACATTTTACATTAGGAACAAGATTAAGTTCAAAGAGCTGGCAAGACACAGTGCATCAAGAAGAAAAATGATTGAAAGCGCTGTGAAGATTCAGGTGAGTGAAGAATGCTGGATTCTGTTTGACTCGCCATAATAAGTATCCAACCATTGTCAACTTTCATTTTCAGAGCAATCTAAGAATGAGGATTGCATCAAAGCAATATCGGCGAAAACTAAGTCTGTTCAGATCCTCAAGAATAATACAGTCGCGATTCAGAACAGTCCTCGCAAGAAAAACATCTCAACTCTTGCTGATGCAAAAGTCCAGTGTCATCATCCAAAAGAATTGGCGATCCAAGCAAATACATTCTGCTTATAAATTTGTCCTCCGTGGAGTTACAAAAATCCAATCTCTTCAGAGAAAACAATCATTTCGCAGTCAATATAAATCTACCCTTAACAAATTGATCATGTTTCAGAGTTTGGTGCGCGGCTTTCTTGTCATCTCTCGCCTTAGCAATGCAGTGACACTAAACTTTGGAGTAAGATCGTTCTTCAAACGGTACCTACATTGGCGGATGCAAAAGCAATGTAAGTCGAGAAGCTACTTTGGTTTGGGTGATGAAGAGAGGGACGAAGTTAGGGTGCAGGTAAGACTCTGATTTTCAATCTAATCTATTCTGAGCATCAAAAACTAATAGTTCAATTCAATCATGAAGTGCCTCTTTGACTTAATAGAATCACGTGGCATGATGAACAATGAAGCAATCGACTTCTACTCGCTGTTACATATTCAGTCCGTTTATCGAGGATATACGACTAGAAGAGACGTCAAGTTCATGCATCTTTCGGCGACCAAGATACAACAGACAGTCCGAAGGTATCAAGCACAGCTTGCAGTTGGGTTTGATATTATTGATATCATTACAGTTCAATGTGTGGGAAGACGTTACATTACTCTGACGGCTATGAGGAGATACAGGGAGTCGACAATCTCCATTCAACGTATATGGCGAGGATACAGTGCCAAGTTATGGTATGGGTGTTGTTTGATTGACATTATAATTGTACAGAGCATTGGTAGAAGATACATTGCGCAAAAGCATACGATGTTGCGACAGCGAGCTGCTCTCCAAATTGAGCGTAACTGGCGAGGTTATTGGGCTAGAGGTCTGTGCTGTCGTCGTATGATCTCTGTCATCAGAGCTCAAAGCGTAACACGATGCATTATCAGCAAATTAGCTTATGCCAGGCAACAGAAAGCAATCGTCATAATTCAGAGCAAGATCCGGCAGATGTCGTCGAAACGATCTGTATCAAAAACCATTGAAGCTGTAGTGAAAATCCAGTCGATTTATAGAGGACACACAGTCCGATTGTATTCAATTTCTTTGGCTACATCTGCTACATGCATTCAATCGTTTGTACGAAAAGCAATCGCCCGCAAATCAGTCCGTAACACAATCCAAAGAGCTATCACTGCCCGAGCCATGCTGATAAGGATTCAATATAGACGTGCTGCAATGAAAATTCAGATTTCTTACCGCAATAGATTGCAATGTCGTCACCATCAATACGCCACCATAATACAGCGCTATGGGAGGGGTTTCTTAAGTCGTTGTCAATACGTTCTAGTTCAGAAGTTATCTGCTCAATCAAACACTGATCGTTCAAACGACACTTGGCAACGAAAGGTTGAGCGCACCTCGCCATTGCCGATAGAGTGTGCATTGGGCGATTTAACTTCATGTAACTCCATGCATGGTAATGATGGTATATTTCTCGACAACTCTTCAGTCGCAAGTAAAACACACAAAATTAGCACGCCATATCTGGGCACAGAGGGCTCAGCAGACAAGGTCTTTCGGAACAACGCGATACACAAAACACAGGGGAATGCATTGGTTTTTAACTTATTGACATCAATCTCACATGCTTCCGATGACGATGAATCCGTCGATTGTATTGCCAGACTACAATTTCAACAAAGTCCAAATGATCAAGAGAAAGAACAAGAAAATAATGCTGCACCTCCTTTTCGAAGAGACACAAATTGTGAAATCACTGCATCAGATCTATCAAGTCAGTCTAAGTGCGGAATGAACGCAAAACCCCACAAAAGCAGCACCAACAAACCAGTGTGGAACTACAGACAACACGACTTGAAAGAAAACAAATCACCGCAGACGCTGAACTCATCACCGGTTGAAGTAGTGGTTGATGGCGACGGAGCTCACCTCATCAACGGCACAAGTTCATCTTTGTCGTCTCTTGGGAATGAAAAAGAAACAGAGTTTCAATCACAACACATCTTTAGACCTTTATCTCAACATACGTCCGGTCAAAATCAATCCGACTCCTTGAACAAAGAAGAAGTACATAGTACTGGAGTTCAGACAAGGTCCAAAGTGAGCATCTTCAGGTCGTTGGAAAATGCTAAGCCTGCATCAGACAAACTAGTTGTTCAAACGTCCGCGTCATCCCAGCAAAATGATCTTGCAAGAGCCATTACTCGATCAAGATCCTCGTCATTCGATATTGATTGCACAGTCAAGGCTCTTGAAGTTGTAGAAAATAGCCATCGGATGTCCGATGTGAAAGAAGCACTAGACTCTCTTGACCGCACCACAAAGAAGTCGAAGTACTACTGTCAATATTTTATGAGACTAAAAGGCGAAATCGCTCTGTGTTTCTTGATCACCACCTGTAATCGCAGCGCACCACATCTTCAGCTAATTCATATGTCTTTGCAAGTATTGACAAATGTCTCAAAGCATCAATCGACTGTAATACAGCTGGCAAAACAAGAAGTCGTTGAAGTGATTCTTTATGCATGTCAAATGTTTCGCGACAAATCAAAATTACTTGCATTGTCATCTTGTTTACTCAATAGAGTATTGAAGCACGGAGACCGTAATGTCATGGTAAGTTCTGGATGATCGCATACCTCTACAGTCTCATTTACGTTCCCTTATGATTCACTCATGCATTGGATATGCTTCAGATGATGTACACAACAACAGAGCAGAAGATGCGCATCAATGGTATCCTATCTCTATGCAAAAAACGATCATATGTAGATGAAAGCAATGATCTGATCAAAGGCATTTCATGCTTGGAAAATGTTATTCAAATATTGAATCATTTTGGTTCCAGGTGAATTGTCTTAGTTCCTATGATACACTCTAGATGAAACCGGTGTATTTGAGAGTTTAGCAAATTTCCAGGAAGGAGCCTACGAAACTCTATTTAATGTGGTCATAGTTCCCTATTTAAAACAGTGTCAATGATGTCTAAAATCAATCTGGCCCTCCAAACTCAAATCTGGATAGTATCTATTCTTCCTTCTTAACCATTGTGTAAAATTCATTTCATTTTCATTGAAGGCAATATCCTTTCGCTCTTCACGCACCATATCAACAACTCTTCACCAGCATATGATGTAGGTAGATAGACGTGGCACCACCTCTTTTACTGGTAAACTGCCCAAGTTAAAAGATTTACCCCCAAAGAAAGTCCCCTGCTTATTAAATTAGCGGCATTAATATGAAACATCAAGAGTAGGCAGTGGATTTCTTGTGTACTTTCCATGCAATTAGCCTACTATTTTTATTACCAGCGTCGCCGATAGGAATCTCTCTCCCCTTCACCCTTCACTCACATCATTGTTATTGTTTCCCAACCTGTGAACAGCTTTCTCTAACTCTCAAACGCTAACGAACAATTAGTGATCATGACGCCCGTTTCATCACTAGCACCACATGCATTGCCGTTAGCCTGTTATTTTAGGCCATCAGCCTCAACGACGCCATGCTGTTGTAATGAAGACTGCGATTTGCCAAAGGAGCAAGGAGGAGGAGTTCAAACAGTAGTCATTGCCCAGCCTCATCGAGAGACCACTGAGAATGCTGCAATAGAAATCAACTTGTTTGATTACATCGCTGAGAGTGAACAACATCAACATCAGCATCATCACTCATCTTCTTTAAACTTGTTTATCAATATCGACAATGGCAACGGCACGCCAACGAAAACTAAAGAGAGCATCAAAGGGGCAGCAAACTGTTGTCACTACACTGGCAACCCTGTCTCTTCTCACGGCAGCAATCACAACGGCACAGAGCGAATCATTCAACTCTACGCAACAGCTCTCATCATTGCATCATCGACAGCTACAATTGGAGACACCGCGTCGCAAACCACCTAATGCCATCAATCACGCTAATCGAAGGAATGCACTCCCTCCCATCATGTCAAAGAATGCTCCTCCTCAGCAGCAGCAACAACAACAGCAGCAATACACATCTTCATCGCAGAATCATCGGGGTAAACGAATGCCGTACTACCCCTCACTCACAAGTGGGACCTGTCTCAACGATACCAATTATCCCAATTATTACCTCTACGATGTATCCCTGTACTTCTTCACATCGGCCAAAGAATGCTGTACCATGCATTTCGGTAAACCGGTGAATTCACGTGGAGGTGGGATGCTCAAGGCGGGTGGCGTTGATACCTGCTTGGCTTTGTTAGATGGAAGCGGTAGTAGTAGTAATAGTGGTGGCGGTAGCAGTTACAATCCAACCAAAATACGTGGCGGTTATGGAACGATGCAGAGAGAGGAGGATCCTTCGAATGGGATGATGAAATCTTCCATGATGATGAATCCTGGCATGAAAAAGTCAGGTGGTGGATCACAGCAACATCCTGGTATGAGACTGCCTAAGAAGCCATCCATATCAGGAAGTGATTATGGAAATAATGGATCTAATCCTGGTGATTCCTCACGGCATCCTGGTATGAGGCTACCCAAGAAGCCACCAATGCCAGGCTGGTCGGGTTCCGTGAAAGGAGACGACAATGGAATGACATACAATCCACTCGGTAAAAAGATGCCGCCTAAAATGTATCCCATGAAACCCTACGATAAGTCAGCCACGTCCTCCATGGAAAGTAAAACGGGCAAAAGTGAATTGCCCGCATCGACATCCTCTTGGTATCCAAGCGACGGTATGATGATGATGAATCCAGACTCCAAGACATTCAAGCCACCGCCGCCACCACCCGAAATGAAAATGACACCACCTTACATGATACCGCCGAAACGTCCTCCGCCGCCAGGATGGAATGATGGTGTGATGTACTATTCCAGTAATGAAGACGTAGAAGTAGCAACGATGCCCTACGGTAAATCGGGCAAAGGCTCCAAGTCCAAAAGTTCCAAGTCCAAATCTGGCAAGAGCAAGGCCGGTAAATCCAAGGCCACTTACTATTGGGATGACGACACTTCATCGCCGACGTATATGCCAACGACGTATGATGCATGGTTCGATTATGGTAATGGGCCTAATAATGTTGTTGTGAAACCCGAAAATCCTAAACCAGAGAAACCTAAACCAGATTGGGGTGGAGGAAAGCCTGGAGGTGGAGGTAATACTAAGCCTGGGTACTGGTGGGGTGGTCAACAACCAAAACCAGAAAAGCCTAAACCGGATTGGGGTGGAGGAAAGCCTGGAGGTGGAGTAGATAGTAAGCCAGGGTACTGGTGGGGCGGTCAGCAGCCTCAACCAGAGAGACCCAAACCAAATTGGGGCTCGTGGGAAAAGCCTGGATATGGAGGAGGTAACATGCCTGATAATGGCTCTAAACCCGGATGGGGCTCCAGTTCGAAGCCTTGGGGAGACGATTGGGGCTCATGGGGCCAGCCTAATTGGGGACACGGAGGATGGAATAGTAAACCTGATTGGGGCTCGGGATGGTGGGGTGGATGGGGTGGTTCCAAGAAACCTATTGAATCAATGCCAAGTTCCAAGCCCATCACAACAACCAAACCAACAGGATTATTCCCCCCAGAAACTACTCGGCCTTCTGCATCACCAACATCTCAGCCTACAAGTTCACCAACCAACAAATTGACTGAAGGCATTCCAACTTACTCGCCTACAAATCCTTTCCCTACCTACCCTCCCACGCCATCTGGTAGTACTTACCCACCCACCCCATCAGGTACTTACCCGCCCACTCCATCAGGCACCTCATACATTCCAACTGTTATGGGTGTACCAACCTTTACTCCAACGATTTCTCCAACAGGAGACGTGACACCAATGCCGACAGAGAAATATTTTGAGGTATGCAGGTGGGGCGATGGGGCAACAACTATCCAACCGTCAGGCTACCTTGTGATTGACATTTCTACTGGATCCAAGTATTCCTTCTTTGTTAAAAATTTTGGTGTTGTGGAAGTATCAGGTTACATTGAAGATTTTGACAAATATCGTGGTCATTTCGGCGTGCCACTGACTTCCCTGCAACAGGTAAGCAACTTTAATTTTCACTGTGTTCGGTATTTTGAATCATTGACTGACGTTACACATTGGCTTTACTTTTCGCACCAAAGGGTTTTAATGAAGTTACGCCTCTCCCTCAATCAATATTCAAGAGAGCCTTTGCAGGTGTTGAGAGCACCCCAGGATCTGGTATTATTCATTCTATATTTCTTGACATGGAGGGTCATGCATGGGCGACTGGCAGCAACAGCAAAGGTCAGTTATGCCTTGGTGATGAATCCGACAGATTGACTCCCGAAATGATTAGCCTTGAAGGAGTACGTATCGTTGACGTGGCCATCGGTGGAGAACACACTCTTTTGCTGGACGAACAAGGAAATGTGTTCGGCTGCGGCTCAAATGAAATGGGACAACTCGGTTTATTGAGTAGCACCAAGAAAACCGACACCCCACTAAAAATATATACTCTACCCCCAACAACAAGCATTTCATCTGGACGAGATCATTCATTGTTTTTATCGGAAGACGGAGCATACGTGACAGGGAGCAATGAATTTGGACAGTTATGTGTCGATACGAAGGGGAAATCTCTGTATGAGGCCCAATCGTTGGATATTCCAGCTGACCTCATTACTTCTTTTGAAGCAATTTCATCTAGTTCTTACATACTGTTTTCTGACGGAAGCGTTATTGGTTGTGGAAACAATGATGTTGGACAGCTTGGCAATGGAGAAAATGAGACCGAGACATTCGAGCCAACAGTTGTTGAAACTGAAGGTCTAGTTGTGAACTATCTTGGTGTCGGACCAAGTGCCAAATCAGTTTTCTTTTTCACCGATAAGAGAGTGTTTGGAACTGGTCTCAACTCTGATGGGCAACTGGGTGTGGGAGATTTGGATGACAGAAATTTGCCAACTTTTGTACTGTACAGTGATGCATATCAGCCGAATTTGATATCTGCAGGAGATTATCAAACTTTTGCTCTATGCCCATTATATGAGATTCAGACAAATTCACCCACTCAAAGCGTGTCAAGTCTCATGCCAACAACAGCAACATATGAACCAACGTCAGCAACGTATGAACCAACTTCATTGACGAACGCCCCTTCTATAGTATCCACCGACAGCCCAACTACCATCTCTACATTAGGATTTCCTACTTTCTCTCCGAGTGGTTTGACGAGTTCCATTCCAACCATTACAGCAACTGACTTGCCTACTACTTATTCTCCATCAATAGACTTCCTTAATTCAACCTATTCTCCCACACCGGCATTGTCAACTTATGCACCAAGTACCTACGCCCCAACTGAAGAGGAAGTCAACTTCTTCTTTTGGGGTAATCCAGCATCAATTGGACAAGAGAGCGACGAAAATGTCACAGAACCTTTGACAATAGACGGTGACATAACATATGCTTCTGCAGGTTCAAGATATTCTCTCATTGTGATGGTGGATGGTTCAGCTCTGTCATTTGGTGTTATTGAATCAATAGAAAACTACAAGGGGCATCTAGGAATTGAGATAGATGATCTTGTTGAAGGCATTAATGCAGTCCAGATGATTACAAATATCTCTGACACCAATGATACCGTGCTTGATTCTCCAGCATTTGACAAGATATTTGCTGGTGTGGAGAGCACTCCCGACTCAGGTATCATTCACACGATATTGCTAGACCGCAAAGGCAATGCATACTCTGCCGGAAGCAACAGCAAAGGTCAACTCTGTCTTGGAGACAATGATGATCGTTCCATTCCAACAGAAATACCAATAGACGGACCCATAATAGATGCGGCGATTGGAGGAGAGCACACTTTGCTCCTTCACAAGAATGGTACCATTTATGTTTGTGGCAGTAATTCTGTTGGACAAATTGGTCTTGGAGATGACGTGGACAAGACCAATTCTGCAGTAGTTCTTGACATCATGTCACAAGTAACAAGTGTTTCAGCAGGAGTAGATCATTCTCTGCTGATGGCTGAAGATGGTATATATGTAACGGGTGACAACTCCTATGGCCAACTGTGTATTGATGGCAAATCTATTGTTGATCCTTATATGTTGGACAGTCCTGTAGACCAAGTGGTATCATTTCAAGCAAACAGATTTTCGTCCTACATTTTGCACATCGATGGGAGCGTGAACAGTTGCGGAAGAAACGACTTTGGTCAGCTAGGAGATGAGACAAACATTGACAAGGTTCTGACTGAAGTTGTGGTTAGTGGAGTTGTTGAATTATATACGGGACCGAGCTCAGATAGCGTTTTTTTTGTAACTGATGATGGATTGATGTTTGGTACTGGCTTGAATACTTGGGGCAACCTTGGTGTTGGTGACACAGACGACAGAAATGTACCCACTCGGGTCAACTTTGAAGAACAGGTATTAGAAATTGTGCTGTCTCCATCACACGATCATACTGTCGCATTCGGTTTGGCCTCAGGATCACTCCCGCCAACGTCATCTCCAACTTTTGCACCTACTCCTGAAGTGACTCTGTCACCTACAAGAGACACACTCAACTTTTTCTTCTGGGGAGCACCAGAAGCGCTAGGACAATTGAGTAGCGAAAACATAACACGACCACTCATTGTGGACGAAAATTCTGTACAGGTATCAGCCGGTTCTATGTACTCACTAATTGTACTACAAGACGGATCCTTGTTAGCAGGTGGGTACATTGAGAAAATAGACAACTACAAAGGGCATCTAGGATTAGGTGGAATTGTCATACCCGGAGAGAACGATTTTAAGGAAATTAAGAATGTCTATGATTTGAATGGTGACGTTGTAGATAGTCCAGAATTTGACATGGCATTTGCTGGTGTGGAGAGCACTCCCGACTCAGGTATCATTCACACGATATTGCTAGACCGCAAAGGCAATGCATACTCTGCCGGAAGCAACAGCAAAGGTCAACTCTGTCTTGGAGACAATGATGATCGTTCCATTCCAACAGAAATACCAATAGACGGACCCATAATAGATGCGGCGATTGGAGGAGAGCACACTTTGCTCCTTCACAAGAATGGTACCATTTATGTTTGTGGCAGTAATTCTGTTGGACAAATTGGTCTTGGAGATGACGTGGACAAGACCAATTCTGCAGTAGTTCTTGACATCATGTCACAAGTAACAAGTGTTTCAGCAGGAGTAGATCATTCTCTGCTGATGGCTGAAGATGGTATATATGTAACGGGTGACAACTCCTATGGCCAACTGTGTATTGATGGCAAATCTATTGTTGATCCTTATATGTTGGACAGTCCTGTAGACCAAGTGGTATCATTTCAAGCAAACAGATTTTCGTCCTACATTTTGCACATCGATGGGAGCGTGAACAGTTGCGGAAGAAACGACTTTGGTCAGCTAGGAGATGAGACAAACATTGACAAGGTTCTGACTGAAGTTGTGATTAGTGGAGTTGTTAAACTTTTAGGAACGGGGCCGAGCTCAGAGAGTGTTTTCTTTGTTACGGACGATGAGCTAGTCTATGGCACTGGATTGAACTCAAGGGGCAACCTTGGTGTTGGTGACACAGAGAACAGGAATATTCCCGAGAGGGTTAAGTTCCCAAACCAAGTAGACCTCACTTCTATTTCGGCAGCAATGGATCACACTATTGCATTAGGTCTAATATCGGGCACAGTTTTACCTACCGCGACGCCAACTGCGGCATCTTCATCTGTCACCCCCACTGTAACACCAACATATTCACCTACAACAAGTGAGCAATGAATGATTTCTGTTGTTAAACAAACCATTTTTGATCCAGTCTAATATATCTCGCATTGTTGTTTGATTTGTTTATTTAATCAGTTACTGAAGCCCCGTCAGAAAGTCCGTCTTCAATGCCATCTTCGACTCCAACTAGTATGCCTTCTGAGATTGATGTTGGTGATAGTAAAAAACCAACATTAATACCAACATACTCTCCGACAAATCTTGGTATGTGCTGTTTTTTATTCATTGCCCTGCTTAGTCACACATTTAAACTTACAAGTGGTTGAATTATTGCTACCTACTGACAAACAGCCATTGGAACAAATTCTCCTGTTTCATCTGCAGATATGTTCGCATGGGGGGCTCAAGAATCAGTTGGACTGCCAACAGGTGATGCTACACTCCCAGAATCTCTTGATATTTCAGTGATTGATGTATCCGCAGGCTCTAAGTATTCCCTGATATTGTTGAGCGATGGAACTGCCCAGTCTGCAGGATATATTGACTCGATTGACGATTACCATGGCCATCTTGGGCTTAAGGGCAGTGATGTCATTGAAGGAGAGAACTTATTTCAGGACATTTCAACATCTTACGACAATTCTGAGATCATCACATCTCCACCCTTCACTAGAGTTTTTGCAGGAACTAATCAAGAAGACGACCAGGGATCTGTTCATTCTTTTTTGATCGATGACAAGGGACAAGCCTGGGCAACAGGAAGCAATAAGTACGGAGAGCTCTGTCTTGGAGATAACGAAGACAGGTTAATACCAACTCGGGTTCCGTTAGATGGCTTCGTGGTCAGTGTTGCCATTGGATCAAGGCATACACTGCTTCTCCTTGATGACGGCACGGTATACGCTTGTGGTTCAAATGAAGACGGCCAACTGGCACTGGGAGAATCTCGGAATGCAAAAAATACTCCAACAGAAGTTGAAGGCGTCAAAGATGTTAAAATGATTTCCACGGGGATAGCCTCCAGTTTATTTTTAACGACGGATAGCATGTTGGTGTCTGGCAACAATGAATTTGGTCAACTCTGTGTGGATACAAATAGTGGATCTCTCGTTGATCCTACTGTGCTAGAGGGTGTCAACGCAGCTGATATTTCTTCATTTCAAGCAATATCGACTAGCTCTTACATACTATTCAATGACGGATCGGTTGGAGCTTGTGGCCGCAACAATTTCGGACAACTTGCCGATGGAACTAACGAGGACAAAATTCGTGTAGTTGTCAAATCAATCCCCGACGGTGTACCGATACGCAGACTTGGGGTAGGCCCAAGTGCTCAATCTGCGTTCCTCGTGAATGAAAATAATCTAATATACGGCACCGGTTTGAATGATCGTGGTCAGCTTGGAGTAGGGGATACTGATAATCGAAACACACTCACACTCGTCGAATACCCGCTTTTGAGCAATGTACAGTTGTCTGCTTCTAGTGATCACACACTTGCAAGATAGCACATATATGTTTATATGGCATAAAAGTTAATGGTTAAATTAAATGTCAAAAATTGGTTTCCTTGTGTTCTATTCATGCCTCATGCATAAGAAAACACAACACATTGATCAGTCACTCGAGGTAATGCATGAGCCAGTGTGCCATCATCTAACGGTACTGCACCATCAAACACTAAACAAAAAGGCTGCATGTAAATCTCCGGATCATGAATTCCACTTTCATCCGTGGATTCAAAAGAATGCAACCGTTTTGCCACTTCCGAAGAATGAGCATGGACCATAGCTGCTTCGAATGCGAGTTTTGTATAGGCAACTATAGAACACACCCATTGAGATTTCAAGCTCGATATTCGTTCATCTTTTGTAAAGACTAAAATTGCCTTTTCAATTTTCATCAAAGAGTCATTATCATGATCACAGCTTGAGATTTCTTTGTCCAACACGATATTCCATGTAAACACCAATCCATGGTTAATGCTTTTTCGCAAGTCAGTTCTTGACGGGCTAGGGACAATGTACTCATATAGGCCTGGTAAATAACCACACGTTCCTCCATGAGACTTGCATTGCTCTAAAGCTATCAGTAATTCATTCTCTGATGAAACTGTATTCCATCGTGTTGTGTCTATACTCCTGGCCTCCGAAGAAACTAAATGATCCAAATCTAATGCTGTAAGCAAAGGCTGTGGATCAGAGGCACAGCCAGCTTCCCACCCAGGCAGCTGTTTGAGTGCAGCAAAACTCAAAGTATGTATATGATTACATGCCCGAAACCCAACCTTTTCAAATGCACGCTGCATACCTATATTGCTTTCAATTGTACATGTCAATATTGTCACATTACTAATACCCTCTTCTCTCGACAAGGAAACTAATTCACGCAATAATGACGTAGCCAATCCCTTATTGCGATGATTAGGATGTGTCCTCACAGCCTCGATCCAAACACTATTCTGAAGCGGCAAACGTTTGTAATTGGCTACTGCCACAATAATTCCGTTTTGTTCAAGAGCCAAGAAGGAACACATGGGATCGGCGACATATGTCTCAGCCACCTTGGGTAGGTAGTCAGAGCCTCCGTAGACATTGGCGCATATCTCATCTAATGCGTTTCGATCCGTGGTTGGATTGTATAGACGCAGTTTGTAGTTGTCCGTAGTTTTCATGGATGTCTTTATTTCATGTGCTGTAGACTTTCTGTTATGGTCGATGGCGCGTGAAAATGCCATGCAATAGACTGGTATTAAGAGAAATGTTAGGATGAACAAGTTCTGACCAAGCATACTACGTTTTCCAGGAGAATTGTTCTTGACAATTTTTTTTCTAATTAGCCCCCC
>JALLPH010000747.1:0-16113 GCA_036939855.1 Cyclotella choctawhatcheeana
TTGGCCAATCATCACAGCCTAACCTTCTATTGGCACTTCAATGAGATTGTTTACTAGCCAAAATTGATTGATATGCAGTCTTTAAGGTTGATTATAGTTACTACTACTAATAGTAACATGTACTAACTAAATCCTCCAATTCTTCTCAAATGGGTTAGTAATACAGCTGTACAATTGGTATAGATACTACGCTTAATATAGTGTATAATAATCGCTGGTATTGTAAAGTTGTCATGGTTTGTTTGTTTACAGAGGTTTACTGCTTACTGCAATTGCCCATTGCATTGTCGATTCGAGGGGTGATTTAGTTCATTGGTCGCGTAATTTTTCATTTTGACTTTGGGCTTGCATAGCCTTTATTGTACCTTACCTGACAAATTCCAAAAACACCCTCTCTTCAAAATGATGTATGACTTGGTCTCAGTTTTGTTACTAACATTACCAATCACATTTTTTCTTCCTTCAAAAACATCAAACACACAACTACACCCCATCTTCACATGTTACTCCTCCTCTTAACAACAACAACAACAACAACAACAACAACAACAACAACAACAACAACAACAACAACGACTCTTCTGATTTTGATTTTGAACAAGACGAATGGATACATCACGACGGTGAATTGCTTGGAGAAAAATGGTTAGACGACAAATACCACGGCACCGACACACTAGATCAGATGGATGTTTGTGGATTGGGAACTTGCTACCCGCCTCACGTAGTACATATGCTACTACCCACTTTTCTTGACAAGTTACCTACATAGGTACCCCAAACAATACGTAGTTACCCCATCATCTACCTAATCGGCGAAAAATAATTGGCGCACCGCCACCAACAACGCCAAAAACCAAAACCAACAAAAATCAGCCGGTAAATGACGACTTGGCAAAGAGTATTTCAATAGAACACATCCGACAGCCGACGGCCAACAGCCATGTCCAACATGACAAAGCAAATGAAGGAATCGCTAGAAAATCTGCGTTCTTCTCTGCTATGTCCATTGTGTAACAATCTCATGGTCGCGTGTCATAATTTGGGTTGTGGTCATTCGTTTTGCTATGTATGTATCAAGGATTATACAGCTGATAATTGGAATTGTCCAGGTGAGTTATTCGACTTTCATCCAAGATTACTTGTTGCACTTTTCAACCGTGATGATTAATGATCATAACAATAACTTCTAGTGGTTGGATGCAACCAGCCTGTTAGTGCAAGGTCAAGTGGATCATCGTATATGATGCCAAATGCGCATATTGAAGGGGTGATTCAGGCTCTAAAGATTATTGAGGGGAATATTGGTGAGTTGTCATGTAATTATTCTATCGATTGTTAGACCATGTTAAAGTGGGAGAATAAACCGATTCGCCGAATTTCTTTTCTATTGCAGCAAATGCTCCTCAGAGATGGTGGATCAAGTCAGAAGATGATCAGAAGAAGGGTAGTGTTGTTCATTTTCAAGGTGGTGCAGGGCACGAAGAAGAAGAAGTTGTAGACTTTTTGGCATTTGAAGAGGAGGAAGGGGGGCAGAATAATAGCTCCAAACGAAAATGCACAGAGCCAGAAAATGATGCCCAAGATGATGAAGATGCATCAGACACAACAAAAGATTTGGATCTAATAGATTCAAAGAACATTGATACAACTGCTGAAAGAGATATCGTCAACATTACAGACACATCAATTGGAAATCACGTCGTCAGAGACAGAGTCAGCTGTTCGATTCCTACAGTATTTCCCCACCAACAATTATCTCCAATATCCATGAAAAACTCGCAACAATCAGAGCCACCAAGTGGACCAAAAGTATCAGGACGCAAAACTGCCACATTATCTCAAATTGAAACCGTAAATAAGAATTTAGAATCGAGTATGCCAGGGAGTGAAGAACAGAAGACTGCAACTTCTTCTGAAATCCAGGGCGCTTTCCTTTCTGCCAATTCTCCGCAGTCCCATTCAAAAGATCTTTGTGACGACGAAGACAAGGCCAACACATCAGAATCAAAACCACGCAAATCATCATCACGTGTATCTTTCCAACATCGTCCAAAGGTCATGCTCTTGTACCCGTCCTCGACTCTCAAGGCTTCCGATTCACGTTGCATTCACAAATGTATTTCCGACGGCAACATTGCAATTCTCTCAAAGTATCCAACTGCGGACCACTTGGACTTGAGCTTTGATTTTGAGACGTACTCGGCTAGAGAAGCATATATGAAGATTTTGTCATGCGGTCGCGAAGAGAATGAGTCTCCAGTTCCACTCTCTTGTTATGCTATTAGTACAGACACAGATTACGCCACAGACGACGGTATTGTCGTACCAAGATCGTTCAATTACTATCTAGCTGTGGCAACTGGAATGCCAATTATTGACATAGGATTTTTATCTACATTTTCGTCGAAGAAGAGAAGTTCAGGCCACCAGCAGCACCCGTTTCCATGCTCGAAGGTAGAGAATAAATTCCAGGTTATTGGTGCATCAGATTATGCTTGGAACACGCCACAGAAATCTGTAGCTGCAGCATCGAGCCGCCATCAATCCTGGTTGGAGCATGGACAATCAGATACTTTATTACCTGGAACAGATTTGCTTGGCGGGTACGATGTGATTATGCTCGGAGAATACGATCAACCATCAAATAATCAGAGGGCCGTGAAACGAAAGAAACTAAAGCAAGATGATGCTGAGATTAAGATAACACGTGGCAATCTTATCATGCTTTTGCAATTATGTGGTGCAAAAGTATACGATATCAACAATGTGACCACGAAGCAGCTGGAATTGGGGCTCACCAGCCATCAATGTGATTCTTTAAGTGTCATATTGCCAACTCAGATGAACTCTCCTGCATTGAAAGATCGTATTCAAGACTTGCGCAATGAGTCTCATCTGATTGCAATGGTAAAAGATAGCAGCTGTGTTAATTTTGCAGAGAAACTGCTAAGTCAATTAGGAGCAGCAACAGGTATAACAAACAATGTGCTGGACAAAATTTCCATTGTTACGAGTGATTGGCTCTTCGACTCTATTGGAGATTATGACCCAAAAAAGATCACATAATATGGACGAGGTCGGCGGTCAATTAAGTTTAATGTTTTACTAGAAAATATTAGTTCAGCTATCAACCCTTCGCACTACTACATATCATCAATATTGAGTTGAACAGCCCCGGATGATTCGGCATAATATTCTTTACCAAGTATTTTGCACAAATTGAGGTCAGGAACAAGCGGAGCAACCCCAACTGCGACATGCCCACATCTAAATCTCATCAACAACGGAACCTCTACTTTTTCATCATATGCTTCAACTACAGAATGCAAGTCCGTACGCACTGATGCGAGCTCAAAATCATCCATGCATACCTCGGTATCAAACTCTTTCATAGTAAGCCAGTGTAAAATCACAGAACGCTGCCTAGAATATTTCCGTCCACTGCTCATCACCGGTGAAGGTAAAGACAAGACTGCCAAAGATGAATCACTTTGTAAGAATAGAAAACCTCGACCACTGCTAGCCTGTTTGTGAATTGCATAGGGTAATGCATAGAATCTTATTCTTGATATGATATCTTGACGTGCTTCATCTTTATCATCACTAAAGATTATCATCATGTCATCACCTACTCGTTTGTATGCTTGGAATCATTGTGAAGCTTGTGTTGGTTTAAAGAATTAAGGAGTGAACATTTTCATTTGCAGAGAACCTTACTTACCTGCACATGAGAATTTATGGCCGACTTTACCATCGCCTCCTTTCCAGTTCTTGACCTGTTTTTGGAGATTCCAGCGTTATCATTTAGAATAGATCAATACAAGACTGTTTCAGTATTGGTTCATTCAATAACGTGACTTACTTGACAGTCTCGCGAGCTTTGTTACCATGTTTCAGCAAGAAAATAAATCCACAACATTGCGAGTTAATTCGATACATGCAATGCAACATGATATTATACAATCACAAAAGCTCACCAATATGAAGCGACTTGACACTTGGAACATTTGGAAAGCTTCCCCTCTTCCTCAGCGGCAGTAGACCCACAGTGAAAACATATCGGTTTTTCACTCTCTCCATCACCACTTGAACTAGCCTCATTGTTTTCAATGTATCCCAATTCAACCACTCGGATCCATCGAAATTGTGTTGGAGACGTTGATGCGTTCACATCGGATACTGTGGATGGGATGTTTGTTTCGTCGTTGGGTAGTGACATTCTTTAGTCTAATTGAAATTATTAACCAGTAAGATGATGTTGATGTGGTGATCAATTTCTCACAGCATTCAAATCTGGGCTCTCATTTGCTTTGCTTGATGGTGATGTTTGATATTCTGAAGTTGGATGTGGTGAGTGGTGAGTGGTGAAAGGTGAAGTGGTGAAGGTGATAAGTGAGTGGCGCGCGAGAGAGACTTCAAATTCAACTTGAATGGACGCCAAGTGCAAGTATCTGCGTCACTCATCCAGATTCACCAACAACCAGTCATCTCGCATTCTTATTTTTATACCATGTGGTTTTGAAAGAGAACTCAGAACAACTCTCATAACGAACACCGTGTGATTTGCCGCCTACTACAAATACCAGTGCACAACTCTCAGAGACAATCATGAAACTGCATCAGAAATCCAAAATTAGACGTATACTTACATTCATAATCTTTGTCGCTCCACCATCAAATGCCTTGTCCATAACGAGATCAAGGACTGCGTTGCCACTCAGGGCAGCTGGTAAAAAGTCGACGCAAATCTGGTCATGTAGGCATAGCTATCAGACTAGGCAATACTGCAATTTACTGACATTGAGCAACAGTGACAGAGAATCTATCGATCAATCAACAGACATAACTTATGATGTAAACGTAACCGAAAAGTATGATACACTGAGCAACTCATCACAGATAGCGGATGGGGACGAAAAAATCGAGGAAGAAATCCAACAGGAACAAAAGGCGATATTACTGCGAATAGAGCAAGAGAAGGAGGAGCTAGAAGTGGCAGTGAATGAAGTAAAGGAGGCCGTTGTCGAGGTGTCGCAATCTGCTAAGAATTTGGGGGATGCCGTTATTAAGAAGGTTCCGGGGATTACTAGTAAATTCTTGAAACTGCGCATATCTGATGCTTTCAGGCGAGTAGAAATGTACCTCTGTTTTTATTTCAAACTAATTTTAACTAATCACCATCAAATATATCATGTTACCTTCTCTACTTCAGAAATGATGTTGTACGCAGAAGCAAATGGTACATTTCTGATTGGGTAGATGGGTTCAAACAGAAACGGCTTGTTATTCCAGCTGTTATGTTTCTCTACTTTGCATGCCTGGCACCGGCAGTTTCCTTCGGGACCATTTCTTCCGAGATAACAAATGGAGCAATTAATGTTCCTGAATATCTCATTAGTACTGGGATTGCCGGCATGGTGAGTTAATCAAGGTTCTAAGTGGTAAAATTGTATTTCTAATATTACACTCATTATGTCATAACTTCACCTCAATCAAGCTATATGCAACCTTTAGTGGACAGCCGATGGCATTTCTGGCCCCTACTGGATTAACTCTAGCATTCATATCTGGATTATTTAACTTTTGCTCGGTGAGAAGTCTCCCATTCTTTCCAGTTTATGCATGGGTTGGCTTGTGGTCCAGTTTCTTCATGGTAATACTTGGTCTATCTGGTTCATCCAAATTAATCCGCTACTGTACACGTTTTACAGATGAAGTGTTTAATGGACTTCTAAGTGTGAATTTCATATACGAGGCTGTGTCATCATTGCGAAGAAATTTTGTGAGAGCTGACCCAATGAATCTTACAATGCCATTTGTTGCCTTATCCATGGCTTTGGGCACCTTTTCTTCAACAATGAAAGTGACCAAAATTGAAGCAACCAAATATTTCAATGGAAAGATCCGTACAATCATTCGAAACTTTGGACCGGTATCCATCATCCTGTTGTTTTCCCTGTTGAATACCTTGCCATCATTGAAAAAGTTTCAAGTCCCAACACTCTCAGTACCAGATACATTTGAGCTAGCAGGGGGCAGAAATTTCCTTGTCGGACTCAAAGACATACCTGTCAACATTAGAATGCTGTGTGCTCTCCCTTCAGTGCTTCTGACGTGTCTGTTCTTCATGGATCAAAATATCAGTGTGCGGCTAGTTAACTCACCAGACAATAAGCTCAAAAAGGGAGAAGCTTACAATATGGACATGGTTGCACTTGGGTGTATCAATGCACGTGAGTTTTGAAACATCATGCAGTCGCCTTAAGCCGTCTGATATTTTTTAACCTTACTTTACACCTGCTGCTAGTTCTATCAATTCTTGGGCTACCTTGGATGTGTGGAGCAACTGTGCAATCGCAAAATCACGTCAGAGCCATGGCAAAAACTCATTTTGATGAGGAGACAAATAAGGTTGAAATCGACTCAGTCACTGAGACCAGATTAACTGGTTTCACAATCCACATGCTTCTGGCATCTACAGTCTTGCTATTGCCAGTGATTAGACATATTCCTATTCCTGTTGTATCCGGAGTATTCCTGTTTCTGGGGAGAAAGCTAATGACTGGAAACACATTCTTCAAACGAATTACTGATGCATTTGCAGAGAAAAGTCGGTTAGATAAAGATCATCCAGTTTATCTTCTGGGTAAGAAGAAAATGAATGCATTTACAGCAGTGCAAGTTTTGTGCTTGTTGGGTCTGTTCGGGTTCAAACAAATACCATCCATCACAATATTCTTTCCAGCTATGATTCTGCTTCTCATGAGCATAAGGGGGTTTGTGCTACCGAAGTTTTTCAGTGAAAAAGAGCTTCAGGCGTTGGGAGATCCAACACCAACTTAATGAGGGAACAAAAATACTTAATGAAAAGGGTTATTACATGAACTATGATGTAGTAGAAGTTGTTATGCATTTTTACTATTAAGACTTAATGAAGCCAAATGCGGAGAAATAGCACTCGTTTCATGTCTTAAAGACAAAACTGCTGCGCTCATCCCGAATCTAATCGCATCTTCATCATTCTTGCCATTTAATAGTGCGTGAATAAATGCACCGACCAAAGTGTCTCCCGGGCCGTTACTACTTGTTACACCGGAGACAACATCGGCAGGGTAAGTTTTAATGACAGGAGCTAACGCGTGTTCTGAATTCATAGCTAGCATGACCCCACGTTCGCCACGTGTAATAATCAAATGAGCATGACTTTGCATCTTCGAAAGCAAAACAATGGCAGCAGCTTGAATTGCCTTTTCGTCTGCTTCAGCCCCTGTACAGTCATTGCCTAACACTGCTGCCATAGCAAACAGCTCGTCTTCATTTGGAAATGCATATGTTATATATTGCAGCAAATCCGACTGCATTAAAGCCTGTGCTTTGGGGACACTGGTCGGTTCAAAGCAGACTTTACACCCTGCTTTAACCCCTCGTTTAGCGGATTCGAGTAGTAACTCCGCTGGCAGATTGGCATCGAGCACAAGAAACTCCACTGAGTCAAGGTCTTCGATTGATGGTATGGGAATTCGAGACAAGACATCCATGGCAGCAATTGCGCCAACAAGACTGCTGGATTGGTCATTGAGAGCGTAGTACTCAGCAGTGCAGATATCATTGACCACATTGATACTTGTTGGGGTCGTCTTTACTCCACATTCTTCCTCCAGCCGCTGCAATAAACCTCGCCCTTTTTCGTCAGCGCCAACTGCAGTATATAGCACGGGAGCAGACCCTAATCGACCTAACGTTTCTGCAATATTGCGGCCTACTCCACCATCCGATTGATGAATTTCACCCGGATTTGAGGTGCCAATTAGCATTCTACTACCTATTGGTTTGCCAACAGTGTCAATCACAGCACCTCCTACACAAACAACACGAGAATTGGTAACTTCCTGTTTAGGAAGCTCTATAGATTGTATTGTATTCTTACTCACATTATTCGAATTTGATGAGATGTTGGATATTGCCGTCGCTATCTCAGCCCCGACCAGAGCATTATTCTTCACTAGCGCAATATTGCTTTCGTGCAGAAGCAAATGTCAACCTCATAGATTAAGTGTTTTTGCACGATGTTCATTATTGCACTAACCTTCTCAAACTATCACCTCCAGTATTCTCTGCGACGTTCTTTAAAATGAAAGGCGTAACATCTCTCCCTTCGATACCCGCTTTATATGCCTCATTCAATGCATTTTGAATCGCTGCTTCAACACTCGAACCGGCAGGATCATTGTTTGGAACAGCAACCAGCATCCCATTTGACATTCCGAGATCTCTAGCAGCTGCCCAAGCACATGCTACATCCGTGGCATCTATAAATGTGGCAGGTGACTTCACTCCGGATACCGGAGAAAAGAATGCCGGAAAGTCGTCGCTTTTCCACGCCCCTGTCGGTACACCGAAAGTTTCCAGAACTTCTAATGTGCGCTTGATATCTAATATTGACTTCACTCCTGCCGAAACTACAATTACTGGAGTGCGAGATAATTCGATCAAATCTGTTGAAACATCTAGCGACAACTCTCCACCCCGATGTACTCCGCCAGTGCCGCCTGAATAATATAATAAGATTGATTAATTTGGTAAAAAGAAAGATCACCATGCATAGAAAATCTAATAACTTCACTTAGAGCCTCACCAGTCACAAATGTGGTTATGCCTGATTTGTGAGCAAGACGCATAGTAGCCGCAACAGTGGTGGCTTTGATTTCAACAACCATCATACTTTGAGGGATCCTGTACAGTATGCGACATGAACAAGTAAGCAGCAATCAGTAATACACACCTCCCCACCTCGTGTCCTCACTGGTCTCAGTATTTATTCCGTGCATTCTTCGATAATAACTGGATGCGATCAATGGTAAATCTCTAGTCGAACATTTGATTGCCCTTCCATCCTCTCCAGATTGAGCCAGATCTTCCATTTCATCCGGGTGAAGTCCCGCCTTGAATACTCCATTTTTCACTGCAATTGTTGCTGGAATGACGCCCTTATTTGAATAGGAAGTAATTGTTTAGCAACAATATCGCAATTGAAATTTTCCCCCTCAAACATGGCAGTGACTTGAGCGGTCGTCCATTTCCCTGTTATCCTTCCTTACCTTGCCCCTTAGTATTTGAGAAACATCCTTGGCCAGCTCCAAGTTTTGCGGATATGGCATCCCATGAGCAACAATGGTGGACTCTAATGCAACCACTACAGCACAAAGCAAAGATATAAGATTTAAGTTCAAGTGGCCACACGAAACATGAACATCATTTCAAGAGCTATTTGTCTAGTGCTTACCAGGACGCCCTGATTTGAGTGCATCCCTCACTTCAGGTAAAACTTGCACGCTAGAGAAATGCAGTCTTTGAGATGATGCCCGTCTATGTCTATGAAGGGTTTTCAATCTGATGGCGGTGGAACGCATTTTTGCTCAGTATCTATTTCAAATTTCAATCAGAAGCAGAAGAATGAAGGGAAGGAGCACTGAAGGGGTATGATCTTACCTTTTGATTCATTTGATTATCACATTATAAGATAAAGGTAATCAACCATATCTTCCTTCCCGGACGCACGACGCCCCCCTGACCCCTGACGATATTCAGTATTCATATTATTTCAATGACATCTTCCATCTTATGCCGTAAGGCCCTCCCAGCCGTCGCCGTCGCGTTCACAGCGAATTTTGCCAGCAGCGGTGGTTTCATGCGTCATGACGCATGCAGTAAACGGCAACAACAAGTACATCGTTATGATTGGAGATCATTCTCATCTCATGCTCTTTGTGATGCGAATACTCCAAAGACGATCCATCCTAATGTCGTCACAATGGAGAATGCTGGTTTGGTAAATCTATTTACAAAGATTAGGGGTGAGACCATTTCGATACTAAACAAACTCTTTTTAAGGTGCTATTTAGCTAATATTTCGTGTTTCTTGATCATATCTCGAAGATGAAAACACTGGTGCAGCTGAATTTGTTCAATACAGCAAACGCATAATGCGCCTTCTCGTCGAAGAAACCGCGGCGGGTTTACCGTGTAAGCCCCTGGCAGTCAATACCCCCACCAATGTCAGGTACAAAGGGCAAGTTAGTATAATAGACATTAACCCAGAAAAGGTCTGCTTGGTATCAATAATCCGTGCAGGTGATGCATTACTAGAATCCTTCCGTGAACTTTTCCCGNGAAAAGGTCTGCTTGGTATCAATAATCCGTGCAGGTGATGCATTACTAGAATCCTTCCGTGAACTTTTCCCGGGGGCAACTGTGGGCAAAATGTGGATCCAACGCAATGAATCTTCATCTACCAAGGAGGCTGTTCATAGTTGTACCAAGCTACCCCCTGCAATCAATGAGATGGAAGCAGTAGTTCTTTGTGACCCAATGTTAGCCACAGGTGGATCAAGCATGGCAGCCTTACATACATTGATAGATGACTACGGAGTCAAACCCGAACGAATAGTGTTTTCTAATGTAATTTCTTGTCCGGAAGGATTGGATGCACTGGCGAAAGACTTTCCAGATGTTAAGATTGTGACTGCTTGGGTGGACGAGGGCTTGAACCAGGAGAAGTTTATTTTACCAGGTTTGGGCGATTACGGTGATAGATTCTTCAATACCGTGGCAACTAAACGTTCAGATTACTTGTAATCCTGCATGGATCGAAAGCGCGATGATATCTGTTACTATATATTGTAAGTACATATGCATCATGAACAAATCATGTGATTTAGATTTCAGTTCAAAATGCTACAAGCAGCTATGTCAAATAATCGAAATGAATCATCACAAGAGAAGAAGGAATGTTCAAAATAAGAAACAATCGCGCATCTGGCCCAGCTATCCTATCTTAGTCCCATTGATTGGGTCTGAACTTGCACTTGGAACTGTCAGGGCAGTGATCCGAGCAAATTTTTCCATTGCGACACGTCTTGCGTCGTCCATTTTTGTTGTAGGTGGTTCCAGTCACCTCCCGATAGGTGCACCCGCCTCTAAAAGAAAGTGATAAATAACACACTTCAGTTTTACTGGTCTGTTGCGCATTGCAAGATCTAAGTATTGAGGTCTCACCTCTCACATTGATTCGTGTTGCTGCATCGTTTNGTCTGTTGCGCATTGCAAGATCTAAGTATTGAGGTCTCACCTCTCACATTGATTCATGTTGCTGCATCGTTTTCCATCACGGCAAGTCTTGAATCGCCTGGTGTAGCCTGCACGAGGAGTCCCATCTGTAGTACGGAATGCACAGACACCCCTATTCACAATGCTGTGTGAGATGCTGTCAAGGCTGGCGAAATGAAACCATGGAAATTAAGTACACTGTACGAACCTTTCACAGTCGTCATTTTCATCACATTTACTGTTATCGGGACAAGTCCTTACATTAGTGCGGAACGTAATCAGATTACGACCATTCTCTCCATCCGAATTGATATTCCTAGCACCATCAACACAAAGAGAAGTCAGTAGCAAATATATGATAAACTTCATAAGTACCAAGATATCCAATGATTATAATTTGTCGGTTTGGTGTGTATTAGTCAGTTGTTGTATTTTCAGTTGTTAGTTTATGAGCACTGCGGTAACAACCATGGCACAGTAAGCTCACTTTTTAAGAAAACTAGCATTCGATTCTCATTGATCAAGAAAAAATGGGACTGGGATTGACTGGATGGGACAAAAGCTTTCGTTCGGCCTGCGCTGTCACACGTCACGCCTGTCTAAGTCACAAAAGGTCACAAACCTGCACAAACACCTACAAACACCTAACACCCTCGCCTCACTCTCATCACACCACAACAGACCACAACATCATTATCAACAATCACGATGTCAACGATGGCAACGGCCACCGTTGTGGCTCTGGTGTCCATATCATCATGCCATGGATTTACACACGCACCCGCCCCAATCACCGTAATGCCATCTTCCACTCTATCAATCCACCCAAGTCTCTCTCATACAGGATCACTTTCAAGGCATCATAGACACATCAATTTGCATAAGTCACATAGAACAAAGCCGTTGTATGCATCTCATGCAACTTCGGACGTGAATCGTCCATCATGGGCTTTACCTTGGATGCCAACAACTCTAATCTCATTGCGTCCTGCAACTCAATTTGTCATTGGTCTACTCCTCTATGTCTTTCATCTACGCATTTTGACACAACACCACATTGCATTCCCATTCCAATTGATACCAAATGAACAGGGGTGGTTTACCTCTATTGGTTTAGATAGTCTAGCTGGTATGATTTCATTTGGAGGGTTGATCTGGTTGAGAAAGGCAAGTGTGAAATATGCTCAACGTGGGAAGGAAAAGAATTACGTACCGGCAGTACCTTCTATTTGGTCTAGACCCACAGAAAATGAATCTCCCTGGAGACTTTTACCAAAGAAACAGAACAACAATGATGTATCAGAATTAGATGATAGTAGGCCTCATGCAAGGTCTACATCAATTATTGCATTTATCCTGCTCACGTTTGCCTACTTCTCTACTGGGAGATTTTCATTATTCTTTGAGAATGGGTTATATGCTGCAGCTGGGTACGGGCTGCCTCTGACAGTGGCGATGCATCGAAGTCTCGTGGTATTATTAGGTCATTTGAGTTGGGTTGTTGTAGGCAGTGCAATATTGGCTGGAGTGCTGAGTCCTAAACCATTCTTTGGGGGTGGCTGGATGCAAGCCAGACCAACTGAAACTGATACGAAAAGAAGTGATGTAAAAACAAACAAACAACTCAGACCATATCGATGGTACACGAATAAATGGGATACATATTGGCTCTGGTGGACAATAGGAGGCTATTTCGTCTCAGCGTGGCTATTCAATATTGCTGACTTTGCGAATCAAGTCCTACTACCTCCTGAGCTATTCTCAGAACAGACCGAAGGTGTGGTCAGTCAACTGATCAACCCAGAAAACAATGACTTTCTTGCTTCTCTTGTTGGATATATTGCTCCATGTTTAAGTGCTCCTTGGTGGGAGGAGGTGCTGTATCGTGGATATTTGCTACCAGCGCTAAGTCTGTTCATGGGGTTCTGGCCAAGTGTGTTTGTAAGCGGTGTATTATTTTCAGTGCATCATCTGAGTGTAATGGGGGCTATCCCCTTGGCCGTTTTAGGATGGGTCTGGGCAGCATTGTATGCCAAGAGTGGAAACATTTTGGTAACAATACTCATTCATGGAATGTGGAATAGTAGAGTGTTTTTGGGAAGTTGGCTCGGATTATAGGGAACACCAGACAATAATTGAAATTGCAATAATTTTGTTATGCTAAGTAGCGTATGCAGTTGTAAAATTACTTAGTGATCAGCTGGATTCAATATTGTTGAATTCAACTTTTGTTCATGATTCATCATCACTACTGTCTTCATCTGCCCATCTACCCATTATTTTTGCTGATTCCAGCTTGGGCATGGGAATATGTTCTGTTGAGTGATTATTATTTGTTGACTTGTTGATAGTTCTAGAAGTCTGATTATGAGCATCTTTCTTAGTTGGATCAGCGTGATGTGCATTGTTGTCCCATCTCGAGTTAGTTCTCCTGTCATTACTATAATGAATATCACTTTCAACTTTCTTTTCTTGAGCCTTCTTGGACCAAGGGGTAGGCATTGCCCCGGGATTAATTGAACCTTTATCATTCTTTACTTTGGCGTATTGTTCTCTAGTATTGTTGTTGTTAGGGTTAGGGGCAACATTGTTCTTGCTTCTATTATCTGCACGAACTCCACTTCCGACACCCCGTTGATTGGAACTGTGTCCCCTCCCTCCTCGTCCCCGTCCTCTTCCACCTGACTTATGATCAGAGATTTGCAATGCATTTATTCCACACGTTTCATCCTCATCGGAGCTCGGTATGTCACAAATAAAAACGATTTCTTCCGTGGCAGCAGTTTTATTTCGATCACGACCTTTTCGATTCTTCGGAGATTGTTGCTTGTTCCCACCTCTGCCAATGTCATGACGGGCTTGAGATTGTTTTTTCGCAGACGAGTTCGCATTCTCTGTCTTGATATTCTGGTTTTGTCGTTGGGATTTGCTGTTTGAATTCTGCTGCTTTGTATCTTGATGTGGTTGCGGTGCAGCTGTGGGATCTGCATTCTTTTTCGAGGCTGCGAGAGCTGCTGCTAAGGAAGACGGCATCCTTTCCTTTCATTAATTAAGTACCATACCCCTTGTCTGGATAAGAATGCTGCCAGTCACATGGTTGATGTGGAGATGGTTCTGCGGCGGCAGCAGACTGCTTCCTGGGATGGAGCCAGATGGAGCCACAAGGTTTATCCATAGTCCATAGGCTAGGCCTATCACAACCTCAGTGAACCAATTCATTCCCAAATCTAGGTGATGTCACCGTATCTCTGGTACTCTTTCTACGAAGACAATGAGCCGCAGGATAAATCTAGGAAAGGAAAAATTGGCGAGACTTTGAACTATGCTATGGGAACTGCAAAACATCTGCTATCTGCTCTCTTCACTTCACTTCCACCAGCACAATCGGCAACAGCAACAGAGAACAGAGAGAGCGATTGACAGCTTCTTGTGTCAACAAATTTTGACAGAAGCCTTTTACACAGTGATTGTTCTGCGGTTTTGGGTTTTGGTTTGATTCTCGCATACTGTAGACCACAAACCGAGAACTGATAAACAATTTCATCAGTGCTACCATAAACACAAACCCCCGAACTCATTTCAGATACAAACCCATAACACCGAAAACAACACATCGAATTGAACAATGATTCTCAAACGCATTGCCTACACCGTTGGCGTTGTTGCGTCAATCCTCCCTGCCGCCATTGCAGGTCCCCATCGTGTACTTCAAGATGCCTATGAGATCGAGAAGATGGAGATCAAATTAACCGACGTAAGCACTGAGATTACCGACATTAAAGCTATTCATAATGGTGAGCATATGCTACTACATATATTGAATTGTAACTGGATTTGCAAATAATATTGCACATGAACATGATGTCACTCAAATCATGGTGTTCTCATTATTCAGGCGTCCAGTTCGAAGTATTTGCTCATCTGAAATGGGCTGATCAAATCTTTGTGGAGGGTTCCTCCAACCTCCTCAACTACGAGATGCTCATTGATGGCAATGTTGAGAACACTGGATCTGTCGACCTCAATGCAGAACGTGAGCTTCCTGAAAAAATCAGCTGTGGATTTGGTACCATGGACACGAGCGGAAAGCACGTGGTCTCTGTAAAGGTTACTATTGATGCTTCTGAATTTGAGAGTGATAGGGACTATCAGAGTTTTGCTTCTGGGGCAAGCTTTGTGCCCTTGATTATTGTTCTTTTACTTGCTGGTACAACTCATATGGTAAGTGATATACAATTCACGGTAGTGACTCTTCTGATTGGCATATACTGACAGTTTTAACCTTACCATTCTTTTTCATAGGTTGAACTCGCTCTAGGAATGGGTCTCTTTGTTGGAGCGTGCATGGTTGCTGGATCACTAACAGCTGGATTTCGTGACATGCTTGATATCTACATCCTCGGCGCTCTTGCCAACGAAGATCATTGCTATGTCATCCTCTTTATCCTTTTTATGGCTGGACTGGTGGGGCTTATGGAGAAGTCGGGAGGATTGATGGGAGTTACTCATGCACTAAAGGGCTTTGTTAAGACTCGTCGATCTTCCCAAATTGCATGTTTTACGGCTGGAGTAGTCATCTTCTTCGATGACTAGTAAGTTACAAGTTTGATAAGTGTCTTCTGCTCACGTAATTCTGTTTCTAACCGAAATATACACTCCATCCTTTTCACAGCGCCAATTGTCTTGTTGCCGGATACTCCATGAGAGCATTGACAGATATTTGTGGAGTCAGCCGGGAAAAGCTTGCTTTCATCGTCGATGCTACAGCTGCACCTATCGCATCCATCATCCCCATTAGTTCTTGGGTTGGTTTCGAAATCTCACTCATCCAGGAACAACTCGACGCAATTTATGAGCGGTACCCTGATCCTACCATTTCTGATTCTGGATTCTCTGTCTTTTTGGAAACAATCAAGTACAGATACTATTGCATATTCATGCTCATGTTCATCCCTCTACTCATTGCTTCTGGTGTAAGTAAATCACTAGAATCTATTGCGAACA
>JALLPH010000748.1:0-18539 GCA_036939855.1 Cyclotella choctawhatcheeana
TAGAGTAGGTACGGTACAAAATCTACACAGACCCATATCGCGCCCTGCAAAAGTCCCAAAAGGACCCGTTGGAAAAAATATCTTCGATCAGTTTGCAACAGCGGCGGTCCAATCACATCAATATCATCACTCCGTTGTTCCATCAACGCCTCCTCTTATTCCCCTCATTTGACGTTGCGCATTCTGCCCCTCATACTCACATATTGTTTGCGTCATACCTCTACCTGCCACCATGAATACTCGGCGTATTAAGATTGTAGGCCTGACCAATGGCGGCGATGGCCGAAGCTGCGCAGATCATGATATTTGCGGCGAGGAAGTGACAGTTGGTACCGTCCTTGTTGCAATGAAGCAACACAATACACGCAACGGTGAAGAATGTATTGACATCGCCCTTTTCATGGGCAAATGTAAGGTTGGCTATGTTGCAAAGGAGATGGTTCCGTATGCAGATCAACTGCACAACAAGCAGATTGAAGTCTACACAGTATTTTCTGCGGCGGATGGGGGTGTTAATCGAAGGTATAACCATTACCAGAATTATGGTTGTGCATTTGGAAGTTTAATTGTTGAATAATATAGTTTGAGGTGGGGGGATCACATTATGTAAGGTACGTGTTAACATTATCAACTATTATGTATTAATTCTACTTCCTTTTCCTTTTACTCTTACCCATTTGATTGGTATTCGTTTCAACTTCATCATCCCAACTAAAATCCGACGCTGCAACACTTTGCATAACAAATTTGGAATCAAAGTCCAAAGCAGCTCTGTGAGTTTTTAATACTTTTTTCATTCGCTCAATCTTGCCTTGAGAAATTGGTTGTTGTTGTGACTCCTGCTTTGTGTTTGCATCCATCTCCATCAATTTGTATCCCACCATGTATTGACGCGCTCTTTTGCTAAACTTTCTGACCATGTCCTTTGTCATCATATCACGAGAAGTACACTTATTTACTAATGAATCAAAGTTTTGTTTACCCTTCTTCCTTCGCAAAGGCGCCCTCCGATACATTGCCTTCGAATATGCCCAGCTGTACTCAATCCCTTCGCCCGCATATTCGCAGTGGTATTTTGTGGTAATTATGGCACGTCCACCTAAGCTTTCACAAACGTACTCTAACTGTGTTTTTTCATTCTTGAAATCCGCACAGTTTTCAAGCAAATGAATCAACGAAAACTCGGGCACCAGATCTCCATTATCATCGAGTTGTTTCATCCTATATTTCTTCCAATTTAATGGGTCAATGAACCCTCGCTCCCATAGTACCTGAAAAATGCCTTTCGGTTTGCCAGACCATCCTTTTTTCGTCTTCTTGGTCTTCGTTTCTTTCGTTGGTATGTCAATCGCGTTGGCTTTGTTTTGTAAATCGGATAGTCTCATACTCAAAAGCGTTGTTGATCCCATTGCCCGTCCAAAATCAGTCTCTAGCAGTAACGCAACTAAGTCCTTCTTCAGCAAGTCTGTTGCTTTCTGGGATGCTAGTGGAATGTCCAACACCCTATCGTACTTATTATTCACACGCTCTTGTTCGGTGAGATGAAATGGTCCAATGTCATTATCTACAAACACCATGCTTTGCTCCTCACCAACTTTGACCATATGTGGATTTGTCTTATCATAATATGGTCCAATGAAGCCCTCCTCGCATTCAATCATAGTGGACCGCATGTAATTTGACCCACCCCATTCCTTATTCATTCCTTTCACGTCTAATCCATTAATTCTCTTCTTTGCGTGTCCAGAGCTATGGTCAAATTGCATAACACACTCAAACTCATTGCGGTCAAACATCACGTAGAAGCAGTCAAAGCAATCTTCGACTTGAACTAGGGTATGATTTCCCGTCCAATAACCATTGGTTCCACCAAATTCGAACTTCAATACAAATGGATCACTGGTAAGCGGAGGCTTTTTTGACGTGCCGTTAACAGCAATTGCGGCATCTTTGTCAAAATAGTGCTGACCCTGCCTTCTCCTATTGACTTCTTTCAGCTGATCTGCGGTGATTCCAGAACCCCATCCAGTCTCCCGAGATTGAAATGCTGAAACCATCTTTCCCATCCCGTTATTCTTTGGAAGTATGGGCCTTTCACCATCAGGTGATACCCATTGTACTGAATTAACGAGATTCTGGTTGTATATGGCTTCGTCTTGACCAAACATAATGATTGGTTTGGCACTCGGATCACTACGAACACTGACACATCCACCTACACCAGGATACTTCTCCTCTGCCAACTTCTGCAACTCAGAGTGATCATCAACATGAAACTCAATCATTGTAATGCCGTCGTCAGTCTCATATTCATAGCCGTCATTGATGATTTGGTCGTACAGATCTAATTTGGCATTCATTTGTGACAACTCGTTCGGGGAAACAGACACCCATCGTTGGCACAAGGGCTCTATTTCTGACAAGTAGAGACTGGTATGGTATGAGCGATGCTTCTTCTGTTCGGGCTTTTCATGACCGTCACTGTAATAGCTCTTCTTGACTGAATCGCGATAGAATCCAATGGACTTGACCCACGACAAAACAACCCTGTAAGATGGAGGATCATTGGTGTAACGTTGAAGCAAAGTTTGCTCTTCACAGCCTTGCAATAGCAAACCCTTTGCAATCGCATCATCAACCCCAGCAACGTGTTTGGGAAGTAAGTTGACAACAATCTCGTCTCTAAGCATGTCCACGACAAAATTGTCAAAGTTTTGGTAGATGAATTCCAAACAATCAGCTTTGAATTTGGGTACTAATTCAAAAATGGGTGGCACGATTTTCTTTCCGTTGGCAATGTTTGGGTTCGGATGGGGAAACTTTCCACGTTGTGTCCTAAACATAATATTCCAATTAGATACGGTTCGTGCAGACTTAATTGTTTGAACTCCTACACGTTGCATAGCAGTTACTGCTTCAGCACATACATCCTTAACCCAGGTTGCTTCACCTCTACCCAAACGCTTGATCGCTATTTCATATGCATTGATTAAATACATTGATTTAGTTCTTAATTCAAATATCTGATTATGACTCAAACCCTCTCCATCTCCAACCACTACTTTACGATAACCATAGCATGTATTGACAGCATATTTCAGCAATTTGATACGATCTTCCAATCCGGACATCACGTCATCTCCATGCTCAAACCCAAACAGTATGGCGGCATCAGTAGATTCCCACCAAATAGGTCTTTCTTCAAATTGTGCTGTCAATTTCTGTGGCTCTGATGGACGCGACGCAGAATCATCTTGTCCTGCTGGAGTTTCGCCTAAAGATGGTGTCTGTGTTGCATCGGATGCTGAAGAAGCTGGCGTCTGTGGATGTGTAGATGTTGGAGTGACGACACTTCCGATGTCAACAGTTGCTGCATTTCGCATTAGACCACATGATGGTGGATTGGTTTGTTTTGAAGGCTGCGTGAGACGATAGAGATAGAAGAACTGAACCCTACGCCTTTTGCCATTGTGTGGACACGCTGTATCAAATACACAATGATACAATTGATGTTCGCTTGGTTTTTCAACAGTGCCACTGTAATACTGAAGGGATTTCACTATATTGGATCGCTTAATTCGGGCATCATTCTTCAAGAGTTGGTACCATGATTCGTCACAAATCCACCGGTCGCTGTATCGTGCGCGCTTGTGTGGCTCTTGTGTAATCAAGCCGAGAACCAATCCATTGGAATGGACTTGGAGTGTTTTATCCCTAGCCATGGTAGTTGGAGGCTTTTTGAGCAAGTTGTAATGAGGCCCAACGTCGTTTGAACAATGCAAAAGATGCGTCAAGTGGTGCTGAGTCAATAGAATGTTTCAAACGACGATGGGACCCAACACAGCCAATGATATTGCGAAAACAGCCAATATCATTTTTGTGGGACATGGTTGTATCGTGTAGATTGTTAGACGACTGATGTTCGGCACAAGATCGGCAAGTGAGTCGCATCCAAAAATAATTTGAATTTTACAGGTATATCCTATGCAAACCAAGGGCGTGGAACAGCTGTACCATTTTTAGCAAGGCGTCGTCACTCGTCACTCACACACCGTCTTCCAACTCCACCCATAACTTCCACAATCCTTAACACAAAGCGGCAGCATCATCTCGTCTAGACCAATCAAGCAAAAGAAATCAGTGCCATGTCCACCGACGACAAACCCAAATTCGCCACCCACCCAGAATGGCCCATGGACAAAGTCCGTTCCACCTTCATCAGCTTCTTCGAGAAGAAGCACGGCCACACCTTCTGGAAATCTTCGCCCTGCGTCCCCCACGACGATCCCACGCTCCTCTTCACCAATGCGGGTATGAATCAGTACAAGCCGTTGTTTCTTGGGACGGCGGATCCTGCGTTGAAGATGAGTAGTTTGAAGAGGGCCGTGAACAGTCAGAAATGTATCAGGGCGGGCGGGAAGCATAATGATTTGGACGATGTGGGGAAGGATGTTTATCATCACACCTTCTTTGAGGTGTGTTTGTCGTATGTTGGCTCTGCACAACTTATATGTTGTTCTATTCTCGTTGCTATTATAACATCAACAGTAACAACAACTAACATGTAAATCATTCACATTTGTTGTGACAGATGCTGGGCAACTGGTCCTTCGGCGACTACTTCAAGAAAGAAGCCATCGAAATGGCCTGGGAGTGCCTCACCGAAGAATTCAAACTGAATCCCGACCGTCTCTATGCCACCTACTTCGGCGGTGACGACTCCACACCCTGCGACGACGAAGCACGTGAAATTTGGCTTCAATTCCTACCACCCGAACGTGTCCTCCCCTTCGATGCCAAGGATAACTTTTGGGAAATGGGTGCCACCGGACCCTGTGGGCCGTGTACCGAGATTCATTACGATCGTATTGGCAACCGTGATGCTTCAAAATTGGTCAATGCCGACTTACCCGATGTGATTGAGATTTGGAACAATGTATTTATTCAGTTCAATCGTGAGGCCGATGGATCGTTACGCCCATTGCCCGCACAGCATGTTGATACGGGGATGGGATTTGAAAGGTTGACGTCTATTTTACAGGGCGTGGATTCCAACTATGATACGGATATTTTCATCCCGCTGTTTGATGCTATTCAAAAGATCACGGGAGCCAGGCCATATGCCGGAAAAATTGAGAGTGAGGATCCCGAGTTTATTGACATGGCGTATCGTGTCGTGGCGGATCATGTGAGGACATTGTCATTTGCTATTGCAGATGGAGCTGTGCCGTCGAATGATGGAAGAGGTTATGTTCTTAGGAGAGTATTGCGTCGTGCTGTTAGGTATGGAAGGCAAAATCTGAATGCGGAGTTGGGCTTCTTTGCCCAGCTGGTTCATACATTAGTGGAGTTGATGGGTGATACTTTTCCTGAGCTGAGAGAGAAAGAGGAGTATGTTACTAGTATCATTCGGGAAGAGGAAGAATCATTTTCAAAGACTGTTGATAGAGGTATTGTCGAGTTCAAGAAGAGATGCGATGCCATGGGAGAAGACAAAATGTTTTCCGCGGACGATGCACACTTCTTGTACACTTCCATGGGTTTCCCTGCTGATTTAACTGAGCTCATGTGTGAAGAACGTGGACTGACTCTGGACATGGAAGGATTTGAGGCCAAGATGAAAGAGGAACAAGAACAGAGTCAGGCTGCGCATTTGAAGAAAATGTCTGCTGGATCCGGCAAAGATATGCGACTTGTTGCCGAACAAACTTCTCATTTGGTCGGAAAAGGCATAGAGGCAACAAATGATGATGGAAAATATGTTTGGAATGAGGATTTGGAAGGCTGCACAGTAAAAGCATTGTTTATTGGACGCAACGAAACAGAAGATGGAATTGGCTTTGTTGAGGCCATTTCTAAAGAGAATGGTGCTGTTGGTATCGTGCTTGATAAGACTAGCTTTTATGGAGAGTCGGGAGGGCAAATATTTGACACAGGATCCATCAAAACCGGCTCTGGAGCTACGATTGAAATCAATAATGTTCAGATCTATGGAAGTTTTGTGTTGCATCTTGGTGAAGTGACTAGTGGCACTGTCTCTGTTGGAGATTCCGCTTCATGCTCTGTTGACTACGTTCGACGTGCACCTATTGCTGCTAATCACACTATGACACATGTTCTCAATTTTGCTCTCAGAGATGTCCTTATCAATAAGGCATCATCTGATCAACCTGGAGCTGCAGTAGACCAGAAAGGATCTCTTGTTGACGAAAACAAGTTGAGATTCGACTTCTCGTGGAGTGGCCCCCTAACACCGGAGCAACTCGGTGCAGTTGAACAAATTGTCCAGGAACAAATCAATTCAAAGATCCCAGTAGATAACTTTGTGGCACCACTTGAGGGAGCTCAGAAAATTTCATCGCTCCGTGCAGTATTTGGAGAAGTCTATCCTGATCCAGTTCGTGTCGTTGCTGTTTCACCCTCTCCAATTACATCCATGCTAGACAACCCTCAAGACCCTCAATGGAACTCATACAGTGTAGAATTCTGTGGCGGAACACACTTGAAAAACACATCTGAAGCTGAGGGGTTTGTTCTTCTGAGTGAGGAAGGGATTGCGAAGGGTGTAAGACGAATCACTGGAGTTACCATGAAAGATGCAGCTGTTGCTACTGCCACTGCGGCTGAAATTGAGGCCAGGATATCTGCTGCTAGCAAATTAGAGGGTCTTGAACTTGAAGCTCAGCTCAAACTTCTAACAGTTGAATTGGATGGTCTCTCAATTTCTGCTGCAAAGAAAATCCAGCTTCGTGATGTCTTGAGCACGTATGGCAAGCAAGTGGTGGCGTGGAAGAAGGCTCACGCTGCGGAGCAAACTGCGATGGTTTGTGAACAAGTCATTGCCGCTGCTGAAACTGCTAATGGCAACAAGGTAGTTTTGAGATGTGACTTTGGAGTCGATGGAAAAGTTGCCAAGGCTGTCTCTACCGCATACGGCAAAAAAGTGAAGGACAAGGCATTGTTCCTTGTGACTGCTGATGAGGCCGCAGATCGATTTATGGTGATTGCATTTGCCCCCAAGGGATTTACTGATATCGACTGTAAAGCATGGGTGGCTGCTGCTACAGAAGGAACTGGTGGAAAGGGTGGAGGAAAGAAAGATTCTGCCCAATCAACTGTATCTGGAGTAGGGTCTATTGAAAGCGTGCTAGACAAGGCGCGAGGGTTTTGAGTTTCAACAACATTTCAGGAGAGCTAGGTAGGATTTAATTTTGCTAGACGCCTAAAGCACTTAACTTTGCAGATGCACAGGTTTTTATTCATCAGTACTTCAAGAATTTAACCCATAGAATTAAACCACTACGTTAACTAAGAGAGTTTTCTCAAACATAGTGATTATTACCGTTATAAAAAAGGTTGCTATTATGTTAAGAATAACATTGATTACTAAATAATAATTTGAGCTACATAAATGGTGATTCTTCTCAATATTTCATTGCCTAGAGCCATTGCCCAACCTTTAGACTCCAACAGTTGAGCCTTCACCCATCCAAGAAGTTGTCCTGAATCCCTTGCCTGCGTATTCAGTGTTTTCAGCACCAAGCTCTTCCTCGATACGTAGCAATTGGTTATATTTCGCCAACCTTTCTGAACGGCATGGAGCACCAGTCTTGATCTGTCCTGTGCAAAGCCCCACAGCAAGATCAGCAATGTATGTATCCTCGGTCTCCCCACTACGATGACTGGTCATTACACCCCATCCAGCTTGCTTAGACTTCTTCACAGCATCAATAGACTCAGAAATGGAACCAATTTGGTTGACTTTGAGTAACAAACACGTGCAAGCCTTTTCATCTATGGCACGGTCAATCTTTTCAATGTTTGTCACGGTAAGATCATCCCCAACTACCTGAAACGCCTTCCCATTCTTTTCCGTAAATTTAGACCAGTTGGCCCAATCATCCTCATCGAAAGGATCTTCAATAGTAACAATGGGGTAATCAGCAGCAAGACTCTGGTACAGGTCCCCTAGCTCTTGTCCGGAAATTATATTTCCATCATACTTGAAATCAAGATCGTACTTGTCCTCACCCTTAACACGGAATTCTGAAGCTGCAACATCCAATCCAATGGTGCACTTATCTTCGTATCCTGCCTTCTTCAAGGCCTCCATGATGAGTTCACAACCCTCACGGTTATCGCAAGGCGGGGCAAAGCCACCCTCATCACCAATCAAGGTAGCATCACCTCCGAACTTGGCTTTAATTATCTTACCAAGAGTATGGTAAACCTCGCATCCAATTTGCATAGCCTCTGCAAAAGATGAGGCTCCGGTGGGGATGACAAAGTACTCTTGGAAGGCAAGTTTGTTACCAGCATGGCTGCCACCGTTGATAACATTGAAACAGGGGACAGGCATGGTGTATTTCTTTTGGTCGTTACCAGCAAGTTTGGCATAGTGTGCGTAGAGAGGAAGTTTGTTAGCAGCAGCTCCGGCCTTGGAACAGGCTAGTGATACACCGAGGATGGCTGTGCAACATTTAGAAATACAGTTGATTGTTAGGAAGGATGTGTCATGCAAAAGATTTCCAATGTATTAAATGAATAATACAATCCTCACCATTAGCTCCCATATTTGCCTTATTTTTCGTCCCATCAATCTCAATCATCTTGGTATCAACTGCTCTCTGATCAGCAGGGTCCATACCGATAACAGCGGGTCCCAAAACATCATTGACATTGGCCACAGCTTTCAAAACGCCTTTGCCGAGATAGCGACTTCCTCCATCACGAAGTTCACACGCCTCATAAGCACCGGTGGAGGCTCCGGATGGGACAGAGGCTACAAATTTACCATCTTCGGTGCATAGTTCGACCTAGATATGAGATTTCGAGAACACACATTGTTGAAATGTTAGAGAACACGTATTTGCTAGTAAACACATTCGAAGTAATTAAGAAAGCTTGTTTGTTGTTTGCGCATACCTCAACAGTGGGATTACCACGAGAATCCAAAATCTCACGAGCCTTGACGCTGGATATCTTTGCCATGTCCAATTGAGTGAAGGTGCGAGCACTTGATCTTGAAGCGGGAGTAGTGAAACCGAAAGTTTGTCCTTTAGATGATATAGCCACAAATAGAGGTTAGAAAATGCATCAGCCAAGATATTCAAAGAATCGCCAATAGATTATTATTCGGTATGAAGCAACAGGATCCCACCGAATCATCTTCTGGTGTAAAATCTCTTTTTGATTCAAAACACAAATGCAAACTAATGCTGTACACAAAAGGGTCTCACCAAGCGCAAGAGTAACAAGGAAAGCACTGAAGTTGAATTTCGCCATGTTATTTTGGAAAAGCAGAAGAAATGTAACTAGTCTCAATAGATTCTATCCCCCAGAGGCAGTTCTTCAACCAAATTTGTGTGATGTCTTCAATAGGAGCACTGACGTCCAGATTTTGGTGGAGGAGAGGGAGAGGACCACTTCATTCTGTTGGGTGTCCAAAATTCAAAGATTTCAAAGATCATACTGATTCCTACCTACGATCTGGGGTTAGCCCGCCATTTTTTTTGATTTGCTGCAAGAAAAAAAAGCAAGAAAAGACTTCCCCACTTGACCTCACCCGAAACACTCCTTTCGTCGACATCAATCGTCACTGCTAAGCTGCCTACGAAGCCGTTCATTATCTCTTTTAGTTTCACGTTGACCAAACAAATCAAATTATATGAACATGAGGACATCTTTGGTTTACCTGTTCGGTGAGAGAACACAGTATGTCCGCTGTAATATGGAGTTATTCTTTTGGGTGATGGCACCAACTTTTGCACATAAATACATACTATTGCAACTCAATTGCACCTGACTTCTGTCCTTATCTTTGTATAATTTTCTCCTTCAGCATCCGTTGGTGTATCATCTGCATTTGCACCAACAACACCCATCACGCGACATGCTTCAGTATCTTACTCATCTACAGAACTTGATGCCCACAAACTAGTCTTGGTGCGTCACGGTGAATCCACTTGGAATGATCTCAACATTTTCACTGGATGGGCCGATGCCGATTTGAACGAAAAAGGTAAAGGAGAGGCTTTGGCTGGAGGGAAACTTTTGAAGGAGGGCGGATTTACTTTTGATGTGGCTTACACTAGTGTTTTAAAGAGAGCCATCAAGACTCTGTGGATTATTTTGGAGGAGATGGATTTGATGTACATTCCTATTGTAAGTTTTGAAACATAGTCTCTCTTTTGTAGCGCTGCTTGAATTGGTGTGTTTTAAGTATGAACGCTTTTTTCCAATTGAATTTATTATTCTCATCAAGGTCAACACATGGAGATTGAACGAGCGCCATTATGGAGGCCTTCAAGGACTCAACAAACAAGAGACTGTAGATAAACATGGCAAAGATCAAGTACTTGTATGGAGACGCTCCTGTAAGCACAGAACTTCCTTTTTCGAAAAGCGTCATTTTGTGCAATATGAATATCTAATCTTTCATTTTATCACGTACTTCTCAAGATGACATCCCCCCTCCCGAATGCGACGAATCTAGTGAACATTACCCCGGAAACGACCCACGTTATGCCAATGTTGACAAAGCCGACTTGCCCAAAACTGAAAGTCTGAAACTTACTGAAGATAGATTCATGCCTGTATGGGAAAATGAGATCGCACCAGCTATCAAGTCTGGAAAGAAAGTCTTGATTGCCGCCCATGGAAATACTCTTCGTGCTCTTGTCAAACATTTGGATGGTATCTCGCCAGAAGTAATTGCTGAGTTGAATATTCCAACGGGTGTACCACTTGTGTACGAATTAGATGATGATTTGAATGTTATCCCCAATAAGAATGGAATTGCACCGTTGAGAGGTATGTACTTGGGTGATTTGGATGATGTTAGGAATAGGATTGGAGCAGTTTTGGCACAGACCAAGTAGACAACTAGGTGAATTTTTGTGTAAGGTAATAATGGTTGTAGTGCAAGATCGCTGCAAACATCAAATCAACTTGAATAAATAATATGTTATGGTAGAATTCCTTTCGTGTGTCTCTTAGGTACCCAAAAATATCTGGGGCACTTTAGTAGCTTGACAGATTATTGATGGGTGAGATGGGAGATGGATCAGGCCTCAGCTTCAGATCTTCTCTCAGTTCTACTGAACGTTGTCATGAATCTGAATCTTCTTTTCTTGGTACAACTCTGTTTCTATTGGCATTATTCAAGTGCTTTCATTTCTGTAGAAAGTCATCATCCAGTTAAAACTGCTCTGTCCTCTTCCATCATGTCAAGTTCCAAGTATTTTCAGCCGTCTTTCCTTTTAACTTCTGCAACAGTCGAACAAGCGCTAGCTTCCGCAGAACAATGCGCCCTAACAAATGGATTTAAGGTGAGATGCAAAGCTTAGTAATAGTTTGTGCCCAAAAATATGCAATAGATACAACGCTTTGTTTTGATGACAGGTAACAATTGCGATTTGTGATGCTGGTGGTGTTCCTCTTCTTGTTAAAAGGTTAGATGGGGCATTTCCTGCATCTGTAAAGATAGCTACGGGTAAAGCCGAGACTGCGGCGCAATTTTGCAAACCAACCGCCGGATTAGAAGCAGCATCCAATGTAACAGATGGAAAAAGTAGGTCTGCATTACTAAGTAGTAAATATGTCTTGATGCAGGGCGGGGTACCATTGTTTGTAAATGGATTATGCTGTGGAGCAGTTGGTGTCAGTGGAGTAAAACCAGATGAAGATGAACTGGTTGCAAATGCAGCTGCGGAATATATTAGTTCGCTAGGAACATCGAAGTTGTGATGAAGAGTTCCCGGTATTTAAGGCATCAAACCAAGACTACGAAATGAAATTAGTTTGAACCAGAAAATAATGTTAAGGATCACAAATCGTTTTGATGTATCAAATAGATCACGCATGTAAGACAAATGGATTGATTCTTTTTTTCACTTCTTGCTCGTTGGATCATATAAATCACGAATATAAGACACGCTATATTCCGCAGCTTGCTCGTCATTGGAACAAGTGGGTGCTCCACTAACACCAACTGCACCAATACATTTTCTATCGTTACCAATCAAAATTGGACATCCCCCACTTTTTGAGATGAAAGATGAGAGATCTTCCCCATCAACACGTTGGGCCTCCATTTCAATTTCACTTGTGCGTTTGTTGAAACGTGCAGCATTTCTTGCTCTTCCAAGAGCGATTTCATACGAAATAGGAGGTGAATTATCCAATCTTTTCATTACAACAGGGGCTCCCCCTGCATCTACCACCACCACTGTTACTTTCCATTCGCTCCCGCGCAACTCAGCGAACTTAATGGCAGCATTGAGAGTCTGTTCCGCTGCAGCCGTTGAAAGTATTGAAGCAGTTGGGAAGAGCCATTGCTTATATCTAATTTGATCTGCATGCGGTTGGTTTGGTCCATTCTTTTGCCTCTTTTTCATGTAGAGACTTACGATGTCATCACCTCCCTCACTGCATCTAGTTTTAATTTCAGTTCTTTTATTGACTGTCTTTGTGGTAGTAGTCTTATTCTTGACCTTTATGACAGTTCTGGGCTTGGCAACAACATCCTTGTTAATCACTGCATCCTGTGAATAGTCGGCTCCTAACATTTCATATAACTTCCTGCGAATATTATTTTCCTCCTTCAAGACGAAATTGACATCTCTAGAATCAGTCAGTGGTTCTATACGCAATGCAAACTCATGTAGCTTCACGTTCTTTATGTTAAGCCTAGCATTTGGATTTTGTCTCAAGATTTCATGGGCTATCATATCTTTCGTCGGCTTCAAGGATTTTTTCCACCCCCCTCCAGCTAAGGAGTTAGTTCTAGGGTAAAAGGGAGTTGTGAGAAATGCAGTTTCTAATACGAATAATGAATATTAAATAACAGCCAATAAAAGGGACGTACGTATCAGCCAAAATCTCCGAGTAAGGATAGATGGTCTCCACATCGAATCCAAGGGAAGCGTACATCATCATTATGTATGGAAGCCTCTTATTCTCGGCCACATTCTCTGTGTTCATAAAGTATGTCTCAAACGGTCCAACGCTTCCTGCTGGAACTGCATGCAATACTTCTTGCACTCCTTCCTCTTGATCATTGTTGTCACTCTCTGCGCATGGGGCGTCTTGCTCTCGGGCAGACGAATCCATGGTTTGTTCGATGGGCTGTTTGGTAGCTCTTGAGATGAGGAGGGGCATGTGTGGTAAAAAGTAGCGGGTGAGGGACGAAAAACGTTTTTATGCGAAGGAGTCATCTATCAGCGATCAGCGGAGAGGTGAGGAGCACTACCTTTGGGGCAATAGATTAAATACTATATATAAAAAGGTAAGCGTTCCAACTCCAACCCCCTCAAACCTCAAGAACTCAGCAATCAGCAACAAGACGGCAGCATCAAAAATATGTAACCCGATTTGGTTACATACATTATTATCTTCTGTTCAGGCGAAGGTAAACTGTAGAATGAAGACAGAACCGACAGAGGTTCAAGGTGAATTGAACTGTCGGGACGGGTGCGATTGTGATGATGAGGTTAAACTAGATCTTGACGTTGATGATGACGAAGAGACATCCTCAACATGTCCGATTTGTTTGAGTGAAAACCATGTCAGTTCTGCCAGAAAAAGCCTATATGAGAGCGATGGTGAAAATGCTTCAATAGCACATGAGTTCCATCATAACCAGCATGACGTCCCGATGTTTCAACTATCATGTGGGCACAGTTATTGTCTTCCCTGTTTGCTAGGTTACATTCGGTCTAAGCTCATGGAAGGCAAACTTCAAATACCCTGCTGCCATTTTGATCTTGGTATGTCCGAAGGCCTTCATATATGTGATACTGATATTGCCGGGTCGGAGCTTTTACAATTAGTTCACTTGGAGCCATTCGTTCATACTTATGTACCCGGAAATGGCTTTTGCACATCTGGTGGATGTAACGACATAAAGTCAAGCCTGGAAGAGAAATACCACAAACTTCAATTCGACCAGTTGCATGGAAAAGATTCAGTTCGACGGTGTCCAACGTGTGACGAGCCACAACTATTTGACGCCGAAAAGATGAAATTGTATGACACCAATGCAAGAGTTCCAATTCAGAGCAATTCGTCTACTATATCGAATGAACCGTCTAGTTCTGATAGAAGCCACATTGATACCAGGAAAATTCTTGAGAGATTCACGGATAGAATTAGAGGAAGAAGAAATACCCGTGATATAAACGACCCATCAAACCACGAAATTGAAACTGCGAATATGACTGGGGAAGAGACAAAACAAGAAGAGCTTGATATAGAAGAGGCTACAGATGTTGAGCCCAACTACAGCACGAATAGTAGTATGCTATCCGTTCCAATGGCCACCTGCCAAAAGTGTTCGACTGAATTTTGTTACTTTCACTCCAACGCCCATCCATCCATGAGTTGTGAGCAGTACATCAAACAAACTTCCGAACTCGACCGTGTTAATGTAGAGTTTGCACATGAATCGCTCCATTCAAAACAATGCCCAGTTTGTGGAATACTAGTTAGCAAGGAAGGGGGTTGCAACCAGGTACGATGATCTTATTATCTACTTTGAGATAGTAGTTCTTTCATCTTTTCTAACAGTTGCTTTTTCAGATTAAGTGCGGTAACTGCGGCTCTCATTTCTGCTGGCTTTGTCTAGCAAAAATCGATGATGGTGCATTCCCTCAGCACTTCAGATGGTGGAACTTGAATGGTTGCCCTAATATGCAACTTGATACTTCGGAAGAAGTGAGTCGCTGTTCTTAATCTGGCGTTAGTTACCGATGAGATTCTAACTCTCAACGTTGCACTTCCCTTAACAAGCCGTTAAAATGCACAAGACGCATGGCAACAGCCTTGTCAGTTCTACAGATTATTGTTTTGGGCATACCATCATTGATATTAGCGATTGCAAGCTCTCTTGTATGCCCTTGCTTAGTAATGAATGCAGGGATAACATGGCGAGAGCGATTTGTTAACTGTGTTTCGTTTTGGGGAAGCTTCTTGTCCTCGATGATTATGTTCCCATTCAGTTGCGTTGGTAAGCAATGCGTACACCATGTTTTTTTTGCCAAGACACAACGACGACCTAACTAGTTTGTTTCTAATAAGGTATGCTCCTTCTCGCATTGGTAAGGCATTGATATTGTTACAATATTACAATTTTCTCTCGCAGGTCTAACTTTCTCGCCTTTCATTGTTGATCCATTGGTGTAGATGTATTCATTCGTTGGGACCTTAATTTTCATGATCAAAGGATGTATTGCACTGAAGAAGAGGTTTTATCGGCAGACTCCACCCGATGAAGGTTCAGATACAGTATTCTCTGCAGATACTGAAAATCCGGGCAACAACATCTCTGGAGGGTTTACACTGGCAGATCTGGAAAGAATGCTGGGGGATATTGAAGATGTAATGGAACAAAATGTATAAGTAGTAGAACTTGTTTAAGATCAAACTATTGCACGCTCATCACGATTGTGGTTTCATTGTTACTTTAAGCATATGTGAATATTCTCTGGGTCTTCATAGTAGTATTGCAAAACCAACAATCGCCGCAAAATTCTCCGCCTATTGCCTATTAGTATATTCATACGAACAAACAAATGTCGGGTATGAGATTGATAATGAAAATGTTGCTCTTCATCCAAAGTAATTATTGGACGGATCACGAGCCTATATTTCATCAGCCCAATTCTTCGCCTGGCTCGAAAAAAATCCAATGAGTGCCCCCCATATGACAGTTATAATTGCATAGGCGAAGCCATCAAATTTGAAGATAATCGGGTCGATGAGAGGCAAAACCTCAGAGATATATCCAGCAAAGGTGGAAAGTGAGCCAGCGAATCCGGCTTTAAACGGATCAAAAATTTGGTAAGCGTTCCAGAAACTATGTATTATGTACTATAGTTTGCTCACCAATCATTGATGTCAGTACAATCCTTTCTTCCGGACCTGGATTGCCTGCTAAGAAAGAACCAATACTACCGCTTAGTGCCACACTAAGTAAGTTGCAAGTGAATGTGCCCAAGGGGAATCCAGGGAGTCGTTTATTGTATTTTTGTTGTAGGCTGTATCTTCCGAGACACCCGAATGGAGTGAACAGTAGACTGATTGCAAACTGCTGGTACTGAGGAAATATGAAGATGGAGCAGCACAATAGAATAATAATGACCGCAAAGACCAATGTCACAACAACTCTGATTGATGGCAATGAAGGTGCGTTGCTGCGTGGTGGTTGTGTTTTAACATTGATTTCTTCGCTATTTGAGTTTACAGTGTCATCTGTAGTTATCCGCGTTCTAAAGCCATGCCCTCTTTTTTCTTTTCTTCTTAATTCTCTACGATGTCTAAAGATGAAGATATAGATCGCTAGTTGCTGTCCGACTGTTCACGCATGTCATGAAGTTCAGTTGATGGAGAAAATTGAATTGACTCAAGGTGAATCACTTACATCTATACGAGACAACGCCAAGCTGTATTCCAATTGCATAACCAACTACGGCTTCGCCAATTTTTCCTCTTTGTAATAAACTAATCATTGCAGAATTCCAAGAGCTCCAAGTCGACACTGCTCCGCAGAAGCCTACACGAAGACCAACTAGAATCTGGTGCTTCATCTCATCTGCCGATGTTCCCACATCCCATCCATTTCTAAAATTGATCCTTTGAATCGTATTCATATTCATTTGGAGCGTCTCTCTACTCGATCGTTGTTGCTTGATGGTCCTCTGTTCTGTGCATTTGTATGAATGATCTTGAGCACTTTCATCGGTGCTGAGAATATTATCCGAAGTGCTCAATGCACTTTCTTCACTATTGATTACTACAGAGTTGTCGTCAACGCCTCCTATTTCAAAATGGCTCTCTAGCTGTAGAGTTGAGTCTTCATGTGCTGATTTATTCTCATGATGCTCACTATTAGTGAAGTTAGTTGACAAGATATGTTTCGTTCCATGAGCTAAGGCGTAAGAGCAAAAGCAATACTAGCACGTCAACTCACAATATGTCTATCTCAGCTTTTTTTGCTGGAAATAAGACTAAACTAGGAGAAGCCATGATCACTTCAGTTAAAGCGCGTAACTGAACTTCACGAACATCATCTTCCCCACTACGTCGATTTTCTATCCTATATTCATCATTTAAACCTAAAAGTTCAGCTATTGATGTACCGTCAGATTCATTGTTCACAGGAGACAGATCAGTTAATGAATGTTCAGCGCTATTATGAGGTCTCTTTCTTCGAGGTTCTGTTGTGTCGGTTGGCTTGATTTGAGAGGACAATTGACTTTTCCGATGATGCAATCTATTTGATATGGAGCCAACATCAGTTTGTTCATTTTCAGTGATCGCTATGTCATCTGTATTTCTAATTCCCAATTCTACAGTGCCATCATCATTTGTGCAATCTTGATCGTGTGAAATTTGATGAATGTTGCCATAACCACGAGCACGATTGATACCTGATCTTCCAGCATCAATCACTCCTCTATCAAGAATAATTGATTGCGCATTAGTGTTAGTGAGTAACGATAATTTATCATTAAACACGTGCTTACCTGTAAGCTCCTCGTCCAACATCAAATATTCCTCTGCCATCACCATACGGATTAGAACCTCCGAAAGCTTTCGAATATACTATACCGATAGCATCTCTATCATCATCATGAATGCAATAAGTTCGTTTTTGTGAGTTCGAACATTGTTCACCAGCTCGGTAAGAATGAATCTGATTAAGCAACCCACCTTCCACTACACAACAAGCCCAGCAGGAAGCAACTGCAACAATTTAATGGTAAATTAGTCCCCAATGCTGAATCCTCACTGAATACTACGCCGAGTTCACTTCGAAACCATGTCGCACTAAATATACGAAAGACGATTCCAAATATGGAGAATAAGGATAAGATGATGATGTTGTCGTAGGTCTGCCAAAATGAGGTTAGAAGGACTGTATCTTGTGCTTCCTGCTGAACCTGCTGCTGCTGCTGCTGCTGCTGTTGGAATTCATTACTTTGAGGTTGCGATTCATCTACTTCAGTGTTACTTATTGACATGTGATTTTCATCAAAGCTTTCATTCTTCTCTATCTCGTGGGAGGATGAGAAATTGCATCCAGCATCTGATGACGAAAGAGACTTGCGATTACGTAATCCAGATCCCGGTGTGGAAGGAGATCCACATCCACCATCTGTAAGAATGTCAATTGATTTTCTACGATCTTTCACAGGTGTCAAATATGATGATTGCGGTGGCAATATTTCATTGGTTCTGTTATGAAGTTCCTCCTTTGGTGACAATCCGTTTTTCCGGCGATGGTCGTTTATATGATCGTCATCCATTGAAGCGACTTCAGAATCTGAGTGTTGATCCATGGTGCCTATCCTGATGAGAGACTTCTAAAAGTGCAAGCAATAGATGTCTCGCCGTTCTGGGCAACGTTCAACGTCAACGTCGTCGAAGACTACCGACAAGCTGGTGGAAGTTATATATTTTAGGGGGCTGTAAGCTATGAATTGCACCCTGGTTCATCACCGCTCGAATCAGGGCATTTAGAAATTCTGCGCGACTCC
>JALLPH010000749.1:0-17020 GCA_036939855.1 Cyclotella choctawhatcheeana
GATTACGTATACTTAAAGTAGTACGTAAAGTAGATAGATCCTTGGCCTATGTCAGAATCATTTGTTGCTGATGACACATGACATATGGGCCACTTGCAATCAAACATATTTTGTGCAGTGTTGTAATGCAACATACGATATACTGATACTAGGGACTTCAGCTGCAGAAAACAGACACAGCATTCTTCAGGAGGTTCAAGTTATGAGAGTAGAAGGTTGAAAGTTTAAAGTTTAAGTTTAGAGTTAAATGGCGCGAAATAAATTTAGGCCGGCTGAATTAAAGAAAATGTATCCGTGTCGGTTCCTCTGTGATTAAGTGATGTTATTATCCTTCATTACTTAATATTATTATACTAGTATGTTTTTAATTCACAACAACTCAAGTCAATGTCCATCTTGTGCTTGCCGTGCACCACAATGTGATTCACAAGATAAACACATAGTACAACAAAGGTCTAGGATTTCTACTATTAGACCTGCTCAGCATTCAAGTTTTATCTTTCCCAGGCTCCCATCAGGATTTTATTTTGCGCCAAAATTTGGTGGTGTATGTTTTAGATTCTAGGGTACATGTTTTAGGTTATACAGTCTTATACAGATACAGCGCCTACAGTATAACGCATTGGATAAGAGTTCTCTGTATGTACTAGTAACAGCTTAAATAATATTATTTCTATTTTTATGCAAAGATTTTGTTAGTGAAAATAACTAGTATTAAGGTATCCAACTTACTCTACTTATGCAAGTATGGTATTTGGGCATGCTGAGGTGAGTGTTGTGATTGGTTGTTGTGGTTTGATGGACGATGGCAGTGTTCAGCACAACAACATAGCAATCAGGGGATGAGATGGGGAATGTGAGAGTTGACTATCTACTATCTTAAGCGCTTAAGGTTTGTATATCAACAAAAATGGCCGATCATTTTCTACTCTTGTGCACAGCGGAATATGGTACCCTTTTTCATATTAACCTGAGGGCACAGGGTAAAGGCGTAGTAACCCCAACTTTACCGGGTAATTACCTAAAGGGTAAAACACAACTAAGCAGCCGTAGTGGTGCCAGTGCGACGGATACTGTCCACCAATGAATGTGGAGTGGTTAGAATATGCGAAGAAATTGACTGTAGATGGCCATGGTTGAGTGCCAGTGGATTAGCCGTCAGAAGAGGAACTGTTTTGGCTGCACAGCTCCCTGAAAGCTAGAGGGCTGCCTAGAAAAAGACAGAGGCTGGGATCCAGAGGCCCCGTCACTCAACCAGTCATCATCACTTACTAATATCACATTCAAAGTACCACAGTTATAAATTTAGTTGGCTCTTGGGAGATTTTTGGGCTTCATTTCGAAGAGCCTAGCTTAATTATTAACCCTTTCCCTCTTGGCGCTCAAAATTTTTTCTCGCCAAAAATCGGCTTCACCTCCACCGATCCACTGCCGAAAACCAATGGCCACTCACAAGATAGTCCAAGAACCAACACCGCCGACCCAAACCATCAACGACAGACATCATACGATCGCCCCGAGCTCGTCGCGGGGTTAGATTACGCAGCGTCTGACGATCTACAGCCACTCCCATCACGGGCACGGAGAGATTGGCGTCGATTTTTCTCTCCGGCGATGGCCACCACGGCGTTAGTGATAACAGCTCGTGTGATGGCTTCGACCACCGCCTCCTTTTGCGGTGGCACTCGGATGCACATTGGCAATAGTTAGGCGTCGAATAGGTCATGTCCGCGTGGGTAATTTGGCTGGTATTCACAACCCAACAACAAGCATGCTTTTGTGGGGTGGAGGGAATCACCTCCCGGTCAACAAACCGCACGGATATCAACATGAATACGAATCCCGATGAGCCCAGACGTCCTCCACCTAACATCATATTGATGGTGGACAGGTTTAGAGGCAAATCGGTGATATAATATACTAATATACAACAATCAACCATCGAATTTCTCACGTTGACGATGATATACGCCTTCATTGGGACCGATGCATGGAATGCAACAATCAACCATCAATTACAACCGAATAAGGCCAAACAGTGGATACACAAGCTTAAGGTAACAGTAATGAATGGATTGAGTTGAAAAACAGGTGCATTACAAGTATTTCTGCAACGTTTTTTGTATTATGTAGTACACATTGAAAAATAGTAACTTAATTGAAAATAAGCATCAATTGGTTAGTCGAATAATCTACTTGTAGACTGAATCTAGTGCCACAAAACTTATTAATATCACTCTACTGTGTCTGTAGCCAAGTACTTTGTGCTTGGAATCATCGAAATTGGACCGCTACAAGCCTACATGCACTCGTTTGTGTAGAGGTGTGAAATTGCGGTCCAATTGCGGTCCCCAGTGGGAAAGGGTTAAGATATTTTTTAAGGACAAAGTTAGCGTCAGCATTGAAAAAGCAGCATCAAGCCAACTACTGATACTGTGTGAAATACAGTAAAATGATTAGTTTCACAACTAATCACCTGGAGGCTAGAAGGGTGGTATTGTTACTGTGTAGCCATAACTAACTGTAGGAAACAATTTCGTGAAGAAGAAGGGCATCAAAGGTGAACAAAAACACGTAGACAGTATCTGATACTTCATCAATTTAAATAAACCAAAGTTGCTCATGGCTACATATGAAATCAAGTGATCAAAGAAGAAGTAGGTAAGTGAGTTCTTGAGGTACTGATAGCAGTTACTTGGTGATAATACTAATGCAATCATTGCTATGACCAAAGAGCTATTCACAGAAAAAACTTTCATGTGTTTCCCTTGACCCACCATCTAAATATGCAGGAAGAACTTAAAAGAATTACAAGAAACATTAACAAACTCCAAAATCTGAAATCTGGCTTTAAAGTTTGGTACACAGCATTTGGCCAGTGATTGCAACATTAGGCAAAAGTATTACCACAAGAGTGAACAATCTAAAAGTTGCATTGATGATATTTTCAATAGCATACTTTAGAGATACATATTATCACAGGTCTAAAAAAATTCACCTGCAGGCTCAACTGGTTTACCTCTAGTCTTCTCACTATGTACCTCCAGCAACCAACTCATTCTTAGCTTTTTCCACCTTTTCATAGTATCCCATCATGATATTATTCATTCTAACATCATCACTATATCTATCACCCAATTCTTTCAACATTTTCATCATAAGCTCAAGTTGTTTAACAGTGTAAGGACGAGGAACATTGGGACCCTTGCGTTGTGAATCGTGATGTCCGGGATCAAGGCGACGATGCCGCAAATTGCCCGGTTGATATTGCAATTGATTTGGTTGGTATTGCATCTGCATGGGTTGTTGGTACTGTTGCATCTCAGGATATTGACCATATTGTTGTATTGTTTGTGGCTGTTGAAACATTTGATTATTAGCAGGCATCATTTGTTGAGGTTGAAACATTTGGCTGTCAGCAGGCATCATTGGTGGAGGCTGAAACATTTGGCTTCCTGCAGGCATAATTTGTTGTGGTTGCTGAAACATTTGACTATCAGCAGGCATCATCTGTTGTGGCTGTTGAAACATCTGATTTTCTACTGGCATCTGTTGAAAGATTTGTTGATTTTCAGCAGCTGGCATTTGAAGCCCGAAACCTTGGAGCTGTTGAATGTGCTGCTGCGTTTGATCCAGGTAAACAGTTTGTAACGGTTTTGCATCTGACGGACCTATGTTCTTTTCGGACTGCTTCTGGAGTGGCCCGGATGAAGCCGCTCTTGTTTCCATGGTAGGAGCAGCATTTGCAACATTTGGAGCAGACCCAAGACTTTCTGCGCCACTTTTTCCCACAGCAGCCTTCCCCCCTAATTCACTTTCAGAGCCGGCCTTTGAACTCTGTAACTTTTGAATTTGTTCCTTTTGATGTTCAGGAGGTTGATTCTTGACGACTGCTTTCCAAACACACGGGACACTTTCTCTGTCAATGGGATCAACACCTTCGGCTTTGCCTAAGAATTCGTTGAGGCCTTTGGTAACCTCTGCACCCGTTAAATCATCTGTGAGACCTTCATAAGTCATGACGTGACGATTTTCTGGGGTGATACGGTCCATCCAGTATCTATCACGTTGATAATGATCGTTGTGACACGAGATGCAATTTCAACCAACATAATTAGATGATAAATGATTGAGGTGACGAAAAAAGGCAAAAACTAAATGCAACATTGTAACTCACATCGTAAACTTCTTATACTCTGCAATTTCTTCCTCCAGATAATGATCCCTCCACTTAATCCACTCCTCCAACGGAGCTCTTTCCGAATGCACGGGTAGATGATTCCTCATCTCATATATATGATTGAAGAAACTGGGTATACTTTGCATTGGATTTCTAACCATTAGAAACGCTCTATTGATTTTATCGTCGAATTCAGGTAGTATTCCATTGCTTTGAGGGTAGTGCGTTTTGACTGTGACGACTTTATCACCGCGACCATTGTTGTTCCAATCGTCTCCCGTCTGCAGACCCGTCAAGGCCTCCACTAAATTCCATGTCATACGAGCTCCACAGCCGGGGTAAGATGCGGCGTATGTGATTTGGATATTGGGCGGTGGAGGCTTTGGCCAGGTTATTTTACAGCCACCGTTGGGGAGGGCTTCCGAGAGCCGTCGGTGAGACGAAAAGTAATTGCCTGCATTTCGCACTGGCAGTTCAAAGAACGGTTTATATGCATTGTAATTGTGAATGGTCAGAATGCAGGCTGTGATAGCGATGGATCCCAGAAAGATGTACTTGGGTTTCAAGCTTGCCACCATTGTAGAGATGTACGTTTATTATTTGGTGGGCGATGTTGTGTAGTGTGGTGATCAAACGGAGAAAATTTTGGAGACCTCTTGTGAATGACCCGAAAAATTATGACCCGTCTTCATTTCCACACGTCATCTTGTCTCTTCTCTCTCAGAGTAGAACAGAGAAGAATGCCAGAGATGGTAGGCCGACAATAGATACTTTTAGAAAGATACCATTCATTATGTCAGAAAACTTTATGTCTCAAGGCAAAATATAGCGCAGTAAAACTCGTTTTTAATACGGCCATATTCTAAAAGATACCGTTCATTGTGTCAGATACTCTTTATGTCACTTGTACAGGTCTTGGCGCGACAGGGGCAAAGACAAAAATGTGGGAGAAAAATAATTGCCACGGCGTCGTGCATCCTTTGTTACTCAATGTTACTGACAATTCAATTGTGCTTCATTGCGTCGTTATACATACACCACACATTATTTCCATTGTGTCCTGAATAGGATTCACCTTTCATTCCACGTATCAAAAGATCCATCAGCATGAGCAGAATACCATCATCATCATCAACAACATCATCGTTAGATAATAAAGAACAAGCCATGGACTCGCCACGACCGATGATCACCCGAGTGCAAATTCGTAATCAAATCAAACTTATCCTCATCCGCCGACTTCGAATACCGCCATCTACTGGCGACAGCAACGCTACGCACCTTCGAAGACTGCGCATTAGAGCTATCAAGCAGCTCACAATACGGATCGAGTCGTCGCTTTATCGAAGAGCAATGAATATGGAATGGTACTCTGATTTACGAATGCTGGAATGGAGAGTGGTTAGGATTGCGCATGAGATGTTGACTAAGAGATCTGGAAGGAGTGAACTGCATCATCTATTGGAGAGCCGATGAGGATTATGACGCTTCAACAATGGTGTTGGTTCGTTCCATATTTGTTAGATATGTTTGTTCTGTGTTTTTTGATGGAGTTAGACGGTATTAGTGCAATACATAATCTCATATAGAAACAAGAAAGGTATTATGATTCATCTGTTGCAATTCGATAGTTATACGAGTAGACTCACTACGAGACAGCGTGATCACAGTCAGGTGTTATATTCTATCAAATACCATTGTCAACGAAAGATTCGTGGCATAAGCAGGCCCGAAAATAACTATGGCGTGCATTTCGTAAGAATGTTAATACAGCTAACTAACATATCAACATATTATCTTCGCAACTGATCAAGCCTGGACACATCATTATGTCCTAAAACCAGAGGCTTCAATTGTAATACTTAGAACACATGTTAGACTTTACTTCGTTGCAAATGTTCTCTTATGCTTTTTGAGATCCCAAGACAACTGCTCGGGTCTTCTTGACCAAGTCACCGTTTACACCACAAATCATACTTTTTGAATATAGATTGAAATCGTACCCTTCTTTCAGCGACTTGCCATCATTCAAATCATCTGCACTCCGTTTTTCCAAATGACTTATCACACATCCCGCTTCAATGGCAACAACCAGTCCCGCACAATAATCCCATGGCTGCGTTAAATACCATCACATTAGTGTTCATCAGCCTGAATTGAGAGTCATAATGAAAACAATATAACTAACCTTCCAGCCCTCTTCAGCCATGCCAGTGTATACAAGATCCATCCGCCCACATCCGACGTAGCATAGATCCAAAACGCCACTTCCCAATGTACGAGTAGTTCGTAATCCATGCTGTAGCAATCGTTTCACAGCGTTAACCATCCTGTCTATACCCTCCTGTGTAGACGAATATCCAAACTCGAAACAAACGACCGCATCTGAAAGTGTCTTGTTCTCTTTCTCTCCAGTGCAACCAAGGAGACGAACGCCGTTACGAAAGGCGCCGTAGTTCCGTACGGCAATGTACAGTTCCTGTGTCATGGGAGCAAAGACTACACCCATTTCTGGTTGGCCGTTGATACAGAGACCTATACTTACGCATGACAGGGGTAAACCTGATGCAAAATTAGTCTATTGCATTCATTATTATGATTACAAATGAGTCAAAATTAGTTCTCAAGGAAAAAAATGTGATTGACATTCCTAGTCATCTTACCGTTCCATCAATTGGATCTAAAATCCATGTCGGTTTGGTTGTTAATTTAGGTATTGCACCAGTGCCGGTATCTTCTTCGCCGATTATCTGAGGTACAAGCCATTCATACCATTGAGTTTAAAGTAGTCCAGATGAAACCAGGTATCAATATTGAATATAGATTGCATTAGGCAGAGACTTGAAACTTTTCTCACCTCATGATCTGGAAATGCCTTCTTGATCTCGCCGGAAATAAAGTTCTCATTCATAACATCAATTGCCGTAGCAAAATCTGATTGGCAGCTTTTGGTAGAGATACCTAAACCCTCAATGTTTTCATCTGCAGTGCCTTTGTTGTGATAATGCTCTGTCATATTCTTGCCAGCTGTTCCAAACACATGGCGGTGGATGTTATTATTTGATGAAATGTCGAATTGGAAAATCCATAACATGCATCACTGAAAAATCTCCACCACAACAACAACCGCACACAAAGAAGAAAATCAAATAAAAAGAGAATCAAACAATACGCTCACCCTCCAAAGCAAGGCGAAGAGCCAGGATCAACTCTTGTTTGCATTGACAATCGCTCTTCAATATCTCTGGGGGTACGTTAAAATGATGCGAGGTATGAGTTATGCCATTTTGCTGTTTGCTGGAAAATGCATAGGCTGTAGTTGCCGCTGCAGCTACTGCGGTGACAGTAGCAAGAAGAATGGACGCTGATGATTTGTTAGACATCGGTAATCGAATACTCGGCTTTTCAAAGTTGGTATGATAATACAGAGGAGTTGTAAGCTGTTGTAGTTGTAAGGCATGGGCTCGGTTACTTAAATACCTTGCCGTTATACAGTAATTTACTAATAAACCGAAGGTATCTACGTCTTTAACACTTGAGACAAGCAAAAGCCAAGGCACAACACAGACAACTCGCAGATCCAAGCGCCACAGCCACAGGACTGCAGAATTTCAAAGTGCAAACCCTCACAGATATTGTGATTTGACGTATTGAGAGTAGATCCTTCGTTTCCTTAGAGACAAGGCATTAGTGGGGACATCATGTCGACGCCCGTCCTTCGCTCGGCCGTCAACGTAGTTCGACGCAGTCATCAATTCAAGCCCACCTGGTTGACAACGACAAATACTCAGACTCGTTCCGTGTCGTCGTTGAATTTCTGTTTGTCAAGAAACGATGGCAATGACGGATTCATGAAAGGAATGTTGTGCACAGCGAACTTAGATGTGCACAGCCTCGCGATATCGCAGCACCCGTCCACCGAAAAACGACCGGCCCTCACAGACATGTTAGTCAACATCTCAGGAAATCCGGTATTAATTGCAACGGATTACACTCAAAACGCACTTGGGGGGGAAGAATTTATATCATACAATGATGTTTCGGGGGTGAATTCTCTTGTTGACATGGCAGCCTCGAAACTCGAGGAGCTATCAGTATGGCTTATCTCTACTTTGAAAAGGCGTAAGAAGATGATGAATAAGCATAAATTAAGGAAGAGGAAGAAGAAGATGAGGCTTAAGACCAGGAAGTAGATTGAATAATGAAACGTGTGGACGAGGATACTAGGAGAGCTAAGAAACTGGACATTCTATGTGAAGTGCTCACTTTTACGGAAGACCGAAGATAATATTGGGGGTAATACGCGATTGATTTGGCTATTGTTTCGAGATGCATCGTGAGATCCAAAGCAGATAATTTTTTAAACTAATGAAATTCATTCAAAATCTAAAGTACTGCATACCCATCCAACAATGTGGGACGGGGGCAGAGGCTAAAGTAGCTTCTCGTTGTACTCTCGACTGACTTATAGCTGTGGCAGCATCAACTAAACAATTCTGCCTATGTTCAAATACCCAAAGCTTAAAGATAGATGATACAATACTGCATCACAGAATATTTACATTAAAATTGATATTAAAATACTTGAATTGAAAATAGTCACGAAGAGATACTTTGATTACATCAATAACTTTCCATTGATGCACGGTTAGATTCATAACAAAATGATTGGGTTCTTCCCATTTCATTTGTCCTATTATCTTTTGAGATTACTTTTGTTTGGAGCCCCTTTTGTTTTGTGTTCCCTGTCTCTTGGATCCTTTGATCTTTTGCACTTTTGTCTTGGACCCTTGCTTACCCTTTGCTGCAACTCTCTCTGGAGGTTCAGTAGTTGTGGCTTCGGCAACTGCGTCATCTAGCTCCGTTGGATAATACGTGGGAATATATGTGGTTGGCATACTAGTTGTCGGCATGTAGGTTGTTGGCATGTACGTGGTTGGCATATATGTGGGTATGGCAGTAGGCTGTAATAAATCAGACAATCACAAACATGAGATTCAGCCATGTCACTGAAAAGAAAGTCAAACGCGTGTATAATCGATTTACCGTATTTGTTGGCATACTTGTCGGAAAATACGATGGTTGAAGCGTTGGTTCTTCAGTAAACAGAATTGCTGCGCCCCAGCCCATATTCAGTGGACTGGCCCAATGATTTCCACCATATGGTTCTGGTTCTGGCCATCCCATGTCCTCGGATTTTCCTCCCTTGCCAGATTTAGAGTACCCACCGCCACTACTTGATTTACCTGATTTTCCCCATTTTCCATCAGTAGTGCTGCTGGAAGCGGTGTTGACAGCAACGATATAACCACCGCTATCACCAGCATTAGCCATACTCAATGACTTTACTATGCATTCAGTTACCATACCAGCGAAATTTGTTGCACAACACTCTTCAGCAGTGGCAGATAAGTAATACGGAGAGAAGTAAGCCGGGGGCATTCCATCTGAAACACATGCCATGATATCAAAATGAGGATAGAATAATGTCATCATTGGCTCGGGCTTCTCCTTCTTCTTATCATTTTTTCCACCTTTCTTGTTTTTCTATGTATTTATTGGTTTTGGTCAGATAATGCTTTGCTTGATGCAGACGCGCGAGAGAGAGAGCCACATGAACACGGCTTACCTTCTTGACCTTCTTGTCCTTCTTATCTTTCTTTCCTTTGTCCTTATCCTTTTTGTCTTTATCCTTTTTGTTGTTATCCTTCTTGCCATTACTTGCACCCTTCTTCATTGAGTTCTTCTTCGTCGAAGCCTTCTTTGTAGCCTGTTTCTTCTTCATGTTATTGCTCCCTTTCTTAACGGCAACTTGATTCTTCTTGGTGTTATTGTTAATAGTATTGCTCCCTTTCTTGACATTCTTTTTAGTATTCATTTTCTTCTTGTTGTTGGATTTCTTCTTTGCCAGTTCCCTACTACTATTACCGATCTCTAATTGGTTCGGTAGGAGTTTCTCTTCACCTTTGCTTTGTGTCAGTGGTAATATTTTACGTGAATTGCTACTACCATGTGTGAGATAGTCTTCGGCTGTCACAAAGGTCTGTTTGCGCCAAACAGTTTTCCGTGTGTTGTTGTTATTGCATTCCATGGTCGTGAACATTGATGTGTGGTATGATTCGTTGTCAGCATCAGATTAACAAAGAGGAAAGGAAATTGCACACAAGATTGCGACTTACATGTTTAAGTATTGAACAGAGTGATATCACCCCGAACAGTATTTGGATGCTTCTATTCCAGTTCATCTTCATCTTGGCAGATATTGATTAAGTTGTGTCAATACTGTGTATAATGCCCTGCTGTTTAGTGAAGAGACTGGTAACTCGATATCCCAGCCCGCTGTCTGGCTGCCTCTTAAGCTATCATTGTGGAATCTGGACTCTCACTCTCACGGCAAAGGCAGGCAAAATTTCATGGTCATCACCTCTGAGAGATCCAAAAATTGAATCGGTATCTATTGGTATCTTTTTAGAAATGTCGAATGGTCACTTTGCTTTACAGTTTCTCTCATTCGGACCCATCTCGGGTCATTCTGCAGTCATCCAAAGGTCATTCATGGGTAAAATCACGAATACCACAACACAAAGAATCGCGGCAGAAAACAAAACAACCATGGCGCCGTTCCAATCGAGACGCTTCGATCCCTACCACGATGATTCCCCACCCAACAGCAATAACAACGGCCGCCACATCTCAGCAGTGCGGCAGCAGCGTCTCTCCCCCCACGATGCCGTTTCTACACGACGTAATTCACAACAAGGACACTATAACAATGGGTCATCGTCGTCGACGGCATTTCATGCTTCCGACCCGCAGCACATGCGATCGCAACCGCCGCGGCCCTACGAACGAAAGCGTAGACTAGACGCCATTGGTAGGATATTAGCCGATGCCGATGACTACGATAAGTACAATCACACTTCGCCGCAGAAGCAGCAGTATGACTCGAACACTAACAATTATTCAAGAACAAGAACGGGAGGAGGAGCGGCCATGCTGGGCTCTCAAATGCATCCCCTATTAACGTCGTCGAAGCAACGACGTGACTACTACAAGGATAAACCCATTAAATATTCGCAGGTAGAACCTATAGATCAATTGTTATCCACGGGTCGTCGCATCCTATCCCTCTTATTGGGTCACCAAGCAGCATCAGACCAAGATGACAAATTAGTATTCCAAGAAGAAGAGATACTGATACGTCTCCTCTCATCGAAATCAACCATTAGGACATTGCGTCTCTTCCTCTTACTACCCTTGCTATTCTACGCTTGTAAGAAGTACATTCCAAAATGGGCCGACGAGATCTCCAAACCCTCACCGTGGAGATGGAGTGCGGGCGTTTCATTGCCCGGAGTGTATAATGCCCCCCCGCGGAATTTAGCCGGTAGGAATTGCGTCATGAATTACTTTATTGAGAAGCAACCGAAGGACGAGTACGATCCCGACTATAAGGAGGTCAAGGAGGGGGAGATCCCCAAACCCGTGACGTTGGTGGAGGGTACATACCGTACCGAGGGGCAGATACATGTCATTTCGCGTTTTATCGAGGCCGTGGCTGATAGCTTTCGCAGTAACACTTCTATACGACAGCATTTGATTTTCACCGAGGTGCGGGATTCGGGGCATTTGGCCCACGAGGCCATGAAGCATTGGCCTCCCCGGGGGAAACATCGGACCATGGTTCATGTCGTGGCGGCACAGGACTCGGTCGATTCGAACGATGTCGCGGCCGAGGCATTGGGTTATGGACATTTAGAAGATATCGAGGTACGGTTCAAGGGTAACGATCGAGCGAAAATCTATGATAGGGAGGGGAATTTGGCTGGACTCGTGGACGAAGAGGGTGTGGATGATGATGAGACACTTAATGAAATGATGGAAATGGAAGTGCCCGATGGAGAGACGTTGGAGTTACGAAGGAGGAGTGTCAAGAATAATAAGAAGCGGGGAGGCAGCATGGTTAATTCCACCGTGTTGAGTGATGGAAGCATGTATCCAAACTTACGACTCATGCTGCCCTTTGAAGAGGAGGACGAAGACGGAGAGATTGTCGTGCCGTACTTGCATGTGGATGGGGTGTCCATGACACACCAGATGCAAGTCCTAGAGTCGGCAAGGTCCTTACTGGAAGACAAGACTATTGTCATTGTAGGCATTGAGCATTCTCCAGGTATGGATGTGAGAGCGCTCATTGCCTTTTTCAAGGAAGTGCAGTACAAGACCTTCTTCTTGGGAGCGAGGCAGGTTGCCCGTATTGATAACTTGTGCGAAGAGGTTTTGAATGATGTATTGGATCATCCAGCGGTATCTCCCCCAAAACCATCTATCTTACGTCGACTTTTCATTAATGTTGGTCTCGTATCGGGAGAAGAGTTACGAATTGCTCCAAAGTCGGCAACTGACACAGTATCGATTAACAAAAAGAGAGAAACTCCGCCTTTCTTTGTAGCAATGCCGAGAGGGAGGTAAGTTTGTTGTACGATATTACGCAGTCGCTTGATTTGTTCCCTCTTCTTCTATTAATTTTGTTTCAACGCAATACAGACGAAACAGAGAAGAAATGACAGTACAACACATGTATGATTTGTTTGGTGGTTATGGTGGAGGCGGTGGTCAGATTGCTACGGCCAATGATCGTAAAGTTCCCGGGAAGTAATTATTGCTACACAAGGTACTATAAAGTAATTATTTCTACACAAGGTATGATCAGAATTTATTCCTTTGGTTCTATCTAGTTTTGCCAGAACGTAGTGCTCATTATTTTCATGCCACCTCACCTTCGCTGGTACATTTTTTCGTTTACCATGTGAACCCATCATCTTATATCCCATGGTATTGTCAACAGGGCGAATTTGCCATTTAAAAACGTTGTAGGTGCGTTCATCTTCTTCAATTTCGCCATTATTGTTACTGCTTCAAAATGAATAACTCTCGTAAAGCTCCTGGAAAGTGAGCTGCGGTTGAGGAGTATAGTGTTTGTATTTCTAGAATTTAAAGTTCAAGTCACGATGGACAAATAAATTTAACGATATAATTGAGTGATGATAACCAGAAGAAATAATTTGCTGGTACAATTAGTTGTGCTGCACTTCATCCGCCAATGACACCATCCACGTCCACAACCATCGGATTGTTATCGTATAATGCACCTCCATCACCAAATCTGCGGCCCTCCATCCAATAGCAGAAATTGACCAGCCATAATGGTGTGACAATCACAACCTTCCCATGCAACACTTTTGGAACGACACAGGCCAAATAGTAGTAAACATGACCAACTAACATTCCATGCAACATATCAAGAGGTAGCACCTGTCCATTATTAAATGCATATCCCAATACCAAGTAGGCATAAGGTAGATAAGCCGCCGCCATGTGTACCCCAAATAAGTTTACGTCGCGATAGGGATGCTGTTTTGACCAAATGTACAAAACAAAAAAGGTCAGATGACGAGAAAAGAAGACATACTGTTGATTCTTTGTGATTGAAGATGGAAGGTATGGCAAGAGGAAGAAATTGCTGAGTAATATACCCACACATCCAAGCAGTAGCGCAAATGCATAGTCTGAAATTTCTCCTCTGTCGTAGTATTCAACTCGATCAGGTTGTCTCGTTGCTGCTGCAGACTGTTGTTGTACACTGTCATTTTGCTGATTCATTGTTTGATTCTGCTGTGATCGTATAACTCTAGTACACATAGGGTCCATTGCCTCATACCGTCCACTAATTTGAGCCAGCAAATGTAACTCAATCAAAGTTCCCCATCCAATTTTTCCGGCGTATAAGAAACAAGTCACTATTCTGATAATATGACGAAATGGTAATATATCATGTATATTGTAAGAAGTGTTCAACTAATGATGCAGCATGGAATAACTGCCAATTTCACAAACGACATACCTCCAAGCTTCGATCTTATTCCCTGTCCTCCAGACATCACTCCATCGCATCAAATACAACGACTCCAATTTCAGTACGTTGGCATTCGCAAGCCCTGTAACGAGCACGGTTGAAACAAGCCATATTTTAGTGATGGGAGGAAGCGTGCAGAACTATTGCTGGACAACTGGTGCAAAGTTGTTCCCGTCCATGTATGGCTTGAGTAGGCCTGCTTGCTTGATTGATGCTTGAGTGAAGCACACTAGCAATTTCTCGCATAGAGGCGGGTATCATAATGGGGCGCGGGCCTCTAATTTGGGGTTCCAAATGGAGGCGTCCGCGCTAATTTTGTGTCCGAAATTTGCGTCCGCCTCTGTGTTTGTGTCCGAATGCTTTATGCGAGAAATTGTTAGTGTGAGTGCGGTACCCCTTTCCTGTAGAGGCTCCATCAGTACCATACACCATACAGGGCCTACATAGAACTTGTTTTACTTTTAACTTAGTCAATTTTTGAGTCAATATTAACTTTTTGAAAAGTGACGTAACGTAGTACGGGGGTCTGACAGCCGAAATTTGGATTTTTTTTAGTCGTGGTCGTTGTTTATTGGTATTCTCTTGGTCACTTGTGATCATGCTTATTACCTAATAAATGACCTGTTAAGCAGATGACGTCATCTAATTTCTGCAGTGACGTCATAGTGTTCCGTATCAGAATCAGACATTGCGCAAATGCACGCAGACAGGCAGGACAGTGGTCAGTTTTCACGGGGTAGGGTACGGGGGGTCGAGAGAACAAAAATGGGATCAAACCCCGGAATCAACCTATCTCTTTTTTTTCTTGCACCCGCCTCACCTGATCTCCGCACCGTTTCACACTCACATCAACCATGTTATGGTGCGCCCACTGCTGCTAACATGTCTCATCCACCTCTCATGTCAAATCGAGCACTACTGGGCTTAGATTTAGATGACACCTAGATCGTCGTTCAACTGCTGCGGTCTGCTCCCCTTCAACTTTCAACCGCTGCTATGCTCCAGCCTGATCCTGCACAAGTGGGGAGTGGCACTATCTCAGTAGCAAATGCACAAACACTGTGTCCCGAGTTCTCCGCTAGGACTCCGCTAGGTGGCGAATTTTTGCAAAAACCTAGCGGAGTTCAAGGACAATTTTTTCCGTTCATTCGAAATCTTTCTTTGATTTTAGGACATGTATACGTCACATACATCAAAGTTGTTAAGTAAAGTGTATTCTGAGAGGTGTCAACAAAAAAAGTCGTTGGTCTTTGGGACTATCTAGATATCTAAAGACAGATCAAGACAGATTCAAAAAAAACTATCTGCAATCAAACTCCTCCTCGCGCACCCATCTAGAAAATCGTTACTACTAACAACAATAAGAACACACAACAATCAACCACCGTGCAATTATCACAATCATTGATCTCGGCCATCATCGACATTGATGATATCCCTTGACCGCCGTCCTCCATCCTATACGCCTATTTGACGCTCGTAACTCGTAACCGATAACCATCGACGTTTACTACTTGAGCACTCATCCGTCCGTGTCAATATCTGCTCGGTCTTCGACTACTATAGCTCACTACAAATAATAGGTAAGTGTTACGACGGACGAGATTCTGCTTCTTTGTTTACGAAGTAATTATATTGATCGAAATGTATCATCGCTCAATGATGTCCGTCCGTGTCATCCATCCTAAACGAAGCGACACGCCTACTCCACATCCGATCTCTGCCATCATCTACATTGACAACGTCAAACATGAGCACCTTCCTCCATCCTTAATGCCTACTCGACGCTGCCGTACATCGTATGTTCACACATTGACAAAAAGACCAGTATTGTCATCAGTTACTTGTTTGATCTCAAGGTGAGTTGATACCGAAAAAATACAATACTCTTGATGCATGTCAGTCTAAAACTCAGTTTTATTTCTATTGGGATTATCAAAAATAATAACACAACAATAAACACAACGCGACAATCAACCTTCAGGGAGGTAAGAGTGTGGATGTAAATGTTATCACATGTCACTCGTTCAGTTTGAATTCTTATCATCTACAAATAACATGCGGAGATAAATGGCTAAGGTGAGTTGGATTTATTCTTGCCTAGATCTAAACACTTGTGCCTATTATTCATATTCATTATGATCTGATTGTCGCCGCCCAGTTTATTTTTATGTTACTAGGATGATCGGCTGCACAAATAACCATGATGAAATCATAACCATGATGAAATCATGTGTTCGCACAGCTACAGCTCCATCACAATCTGTCATATTATGATTCTCTCCTCGTCGAGCGGCTCGATTGATTGTTGTTTGTCTTCATTGTTGACCAACGTGTCAAAAATGAACAATGCGAGGACACAACGGCCTTGGATGGTGAGTTCAAGGAGGGCACTGATGTTTTTATTATCTCTTATTCTTATCAACTAAATAATTTGATACTAATACTCAATTCACACAGACGTCATGACTCTGATTGTACGTCGACTTATCTATTATTGATTATTATATTATTTTGCGGTTCATCTAACAATAACTGTGTCTATTCCAACTTCTTTAATGTGAATAGCAAGCTGCGATAAGTCACGTATTTCTGGCCGACAGGCAAAGAGTTTTGTTATCTTAACGCAAGAGGAAAAGCGCCATGATTCAGCAATGGTTCCATGTCCTTTAAATAATGATGACAAGTAGACGCCAAAGCTGTCGGGATGGTTCGACGATGATGGTGCGATCGGTGATGGCGAATTGTCGACCTTGTCTGTTCTAATCTAGTACCAGATAGTACAATAAAATAATAATAATGTATGGTACATAGCAAAAGCTCCGTTAGAACTCCGCTAGGAATACTGTAGAACTGACTAGCAAACCCAAACTCCGCTAGGACTCCGTTAGAACTCCGCTAGGACTCCGCTAGCTACATCAGCC
>JALLPH010000750.1:0-15941 GCA_036939855.1 Cyclotella choctawhatcheeana
GGTTTGGGTGTTATGGTCCCACAGCTCACTGATTCTGCGTGAACGTGTTGGTAGGATCTACCGTCATATTTACCCCTCTGCGACCCAAAACTTGTACTCCCTGCAGACCACCTATGGTGAATGTTACACATGTCAGCATTCATCACCCTTCCTACTTTTGAGTTGAAGATTCCAAGATTGATTGCTATGGAACTGATTCAGTTAATTTGCAGCAGTCTGACCCTTCCAATTTCTATCATCATTAGTATGTCAAATGGTTAGTCAACTTTGATGTATGAATTGTTACCACAACCTATTTTTTAGTCATGGGTGGGTATGAATTGTGCTTGGCTTATCTTTACCTATACCCTTGGACTCACTCAAGCAATTCACATCAGCTTGATCCTTCCAGTATCTCATGTGTGTCTACAATTATCTAAGTAGAGGTATCAATGGTTAGTTGTTGTGAGTTGTGAAAGTGAAACAGAGAGAGTACACCTTTTTTAGCACAAACAACTTTCTCGTGTGTCAGTTGAGTTCTTTGCAACTATCAATTTCAACTCTGTTAGCTTTTGTTCATATTACTTGTATTTATCGAAACAGGTTCATGGAGCTCTTTATAATGCTTAAGATCATTGCAACTCAAATCAAAACTCTTTTCTCCTTAACGCTTTGTCATTAGCCATTATATTTAATCTGGTAATTCTGTGTCGTCGTTTACTTCGGCAATCCGAGTCTAGTCCAGTAATCTGGAATTAGTCAACGTTATACTGATAATCTGGAAAATCAATAAACATCCTTCCTGGATTTTGTCAATAGTCAGTCGAAGTTCATTCAAACTCAATATTAGTCATCTTTGTGGATTTAGTTGATAGCCAGTCACCAGGAGTCCATGGTGTTCGTCCCAAATCACTGGTGTCATCAAAATTGTTGTCATCATTTTGCCTTTGTTTCTATTGTTTTCCAGTCATTTCACTCATTGAATTATTTCCATTGTTCTCAATCATGCTAAACCATCATTTTTGTTACGGTTCTCCAGCAAATCCAACCAATTATCCGATTGGTGCCCCTCACTTGTTTTGCTCAAATCAGTTTTAGTTTGAATCAGTTGAACAATTTTGTCCATCCTTCTTCATCTAATTGTACCAGCCTCATGGGAAAAGAGTAGGCGGTGATAGCTTTGGCTCTTGCAATTGATGCTTCTCTTTCAAAATCCACGTTTTATGTTCTGTCTTGCGATGGTCTTGTTTGGATGGTTGGCATTGCCGTGTTTCCTTCCATCTTCCTTCATTGGGTTAAGAGAGTTTTTTCAAGAATTCACCACTAAGTGCTACCAATACCTCTGTCTCTGTCCTTGCCATCATCCCACCTCAGATTCTTTAAGAACTCCTCTTTCATGGTTTCAGAGGGCCAGAGGGAGCCAGTCAGACTCTTAATCTTAATCTCAGATATCAATATCAAAGCAAAGCTTTTTACACAGACGCATGCAGGTTGACCTGCTCACCAATTTGATTGTCACATCTAGACGCCGTGGTGATGGTGATTGATGATGGGGCGGGTGTCATGGCATGTCACAAGACATGATGTAATTGCATCATAGTTGGAAGAGATCCCGCCTCTGATCTCTGATACAAATACAGCATCTGCCAATTAATAAAGATTACAAAGCCCTGGTTCAGGCCGAAAAGGGCGAATAAAGGGAGAGGTCAAGATAAGGCACCATAGCACATAGTAGGGGTGACAGGTGACAGTATGGAGGTAATCTGATGATGTACCATAATATTATTACATGGCGAAACTACAAGTCTATGGTGTATGGTATGTCCAAGTTAGGGTCTAGATCTTCATACGTACGTAGATATGGTAGTATAAATAGTATAAGTAGGTAGGTAATTTTCTCAACGCATTTTCAGCGAAAGAATACATGTCGATGCCGATGCCAAATGCTGATCAATCTCTTTATCGGAAAGCCAATCAACCAACAAGACGGGGGAAGACATTCAAACTCAACAAAAACAGCGAACCGTAGGGTCTTGCAAGAGAGAGATTTGAATGTAATTATTAGAGTCGTCCTATGCAGTGAAACCCATTGGTGAAAGTGTTGTAGTACCAGCAAATCATTTGCAACAATAGGAACAATAATATCATGTCTGCACGATCACGCTACCTCGCCGCGATCTCCCCAAGCGAACGAGACAATGTCGTCGTCAACACTACAGAACCCAGAGTTAATCACAATGGTTCCAAGTTGGAATTGCCAAGTCCCACCGCAGTTGCATCAAGACAACCTAAATCATTTAATGAAACGAAAATGAATAATAACGCTGCACCGCCACCACCTCCCCCGGGACCCCCTCCTCCCAAGAAATCCGGAAGAAGGAGCACATCTTTTGGTAAAAGCAGTCGAACAGCTGATGACAATGTTGAAGTGAAAGAACCTGTTTCATTTAGAGGCACTCGGTCATCTACTTCACTAAATTCCCAAAAATCCAATGAAATGGACCCGTATAAGGTGGGTGGACGGTTCCAGTCCTTCAATGCACAATCATCCAAAGTAGAAAGAACACCATCTGCAGGGTCCAATCCACTGTCGCCCCCATCATCATTTGGGAGAAATTCATCGCACCTGTCTGCCTCATCTGGGCCAGATTCACCAGCTAAATCAACGGCAAGTGGTGAAGTTTGGTCACCAAAAGATGAAATTAAACCCGGTAATGTAGCCAAGTTCAGAAATCTGCTTTGGGGTGGAGAAAGTAGCAGTCACAGAGAGGGAGGAACAGGCTTGAAACCGAGGGAACAGGCGCAGAAGTTGAACAGGGATGGAAAGGAGAAGAAAGAAGAAAAAGAAGGTGGCAGTGCCGACAACGAAGAGACCACTCGAAGAGAGCAAAAACAATCACCTGGACTAAACAGTAGTCAGTCTAATGCTCCAAATACTCAGAGAGCACCCCCTTCCACTCCTCCTCGACCCTCTGCGATCAGGAATTACAATAACTACAACAGTCAAAACAGAGGTAGAATATCAACACGCTCGCCATCTCCTCCTAAGTACAAATTAAATGCTCCTCCAAGTCTTAAAATTGGGGGAAGGGACAAGGTTGCACCTCCTATCCGGGTGTTTAATCAACGTCCGGAGAAGAGTCCAGTCAAAGTTCGAAATTCAAATAATTCTAGTCCGCTAAGACAAAGGGCAAGTGGGCTAAATCTGGCTCCGATTGATACCAGTTTTGGAGGCGGTGGTTCTGGAAAAAGTATAAATAGAAGTGACATGAATACTGATGGGGGTAGTGTAGCATCTCTTCCTCCGTCGGGATCAAGTTCTCACAGCAAAATTAATGATGTTGGGGCAGAAACTCTAACCTTACTGGGTGTGTCGCCCTCTCCTGCTGGCACTGACGGAAACAACAAATTTCCTTTTGCTTTGGACGAGGAGGAGGACAAAGATGCTTTAAGTCCAGAAAATGCAAGTATCAGCGATGGGAATTCGTTGCCAACAGTTAGCGCGTCTGTCGCCAATGCTTCTATTGCAGCAGCACCCCCTACGCCTATGAACAATCCACCCGGAGTAACGACAATAACTGCTTTCAAACGTCCTGATGTCAAAGTGGGTATGGTTTTTTCACGTCGTTCACGCTCCTCTCCAGACGTTTGTGTCATTTCAAGAATAATGCCTGACTCAATATTTAGCTCGCATGAACATCGGTTTGCACGTGAAGAATCTGGGGGAACTTTAAAGGGGGCAGAAGTGATTGCTGTGAATGGCATCCCCGTCAGGGAGCCGCGACATGCGGCCGAACTGGTGGCTGGGTGTGCCAATGAGGTTGTGTTGACAATCAAGAAGGTTAGTAATTTGCCAAATCGCAGTAGCAGCACAAATATTGAGTCAATAAACGAGGAACTTGAGCCGACAAGTGAAGTAGCCCCTATGTCACAAGGTGAATCTGTGCACGAAATGAATGAAGGCCTAATCAAAACTGATGATGATGAGTTGATCACAACAGAAGAAATAAAAAGAGACGGCTATGATGACATTGAATTGGAACAATCTCAGAACTTGAGTAAGAAGCAGAGGTCAACCAAATCTCAAGACATTATTCAACGTCGTCGTCAAATCGCGCAGGCCATGATTATGAGTTCTGAAATGGTCGAGGACCATGTTCCTAGTCACAAGGCCGACTCTCGACAGGATGACGAAGTGAAACAGTCTTCGATGAAATATGGAGCACCTTCTATTCAACAACGTCGTCTTGCTGCGCTGCAAATGTACCAATCCCAAGAAATGGTTGCAGATAATGTCGATGATGCTCGTCTTGGTACAATTGATGCAAATACTCCCAGTAAAGAACTTGATCCCATGTCAACTTTCACTAGCAACAACGACCCGTTTGGAGACAATATATCTGTTGCCACAACGAATGTCACAACCTCCTCAGATGCTACTCAACGTATGGGATCTAATAATATCAAAGAATTCTTCGGTGATACCTTTTCTCCAACAAATGTTACAACTCTGAAGAGTCCTCAAGCTCAAAGAAGGAAGGAAAGGGCAATACAGCGTATTGCAAGTTCAAGTTCAATTTCACGGCCAGACAAAGCTCCCCAACCTCGTGCTTCAACGAGTGCCACCTCCCCGACTGCTCTAAGATCTCCGGTTTCAAATGACAACACAATTTTGTCAAATCTTCCTGCCGGACCGGCTCCCCAAACGCGAGTGAGCAAACCCGACGACGAAAGTGTTGCTGCAGCTAGTGCTGCAGCCAGTAGCGTTGCTGCAAGTGCCGCTACATCTACCGCTGCTGTTTCTGAAACGAGTGCAGAATCTCGCGGAAGTCGGTCTTTATTTGGGAAGAAGAAGAAACAATCCACTGGAAGCTTATTGGCGGAGACAGCTCCCGTGAAGAGAAAGTCATCAATATTTGGTGTGGCCAATTTGATTCGAAAAGTGAATGTAAGTCTTCGCTGGGTTGAGGCTTGCCATAAATCACAAATAAACTATTTCTTATATTATTATTTTCTGTGTCAATCAGTCGCGAAAGACCAAATCATCAAAGAAGGGTCAGCGTATGGAAGATTCAAGTATATTCGATGACAGAGATAAAAGTGATCAAAACAACCAGAGAAGTGTTCCTCCCATTCCCGAAAACAAGCCAACTAGTTCAGCTAACGCTGCTGCCATCACGGAAGAGCCTACCAACCCACCAGCACCTCAAAGTAAGGAGGCTGTTCCTAAAGAAGCTATTCCTGAACCTTCTACATGGGGAAACAATAAATTCTTCGAAGACGCCTTTGCATCATCTCCTTTCGACGCTTCTTCCTCCGTGAATGATGAGTTCGGCTTTCCAGCACAATTATCAACGACACAAGAAAACTCATCCCTTTTTGATGATAGCCCTGATGCGTGGGGCGAGCCATCGTCACTTAATTCATCTGTGAAACACGTCGACTTTACGCCTCGAAGAAACAACACGTCAAATTTCCCTAACAGTGCCTTGGCGAATGATGATGTCAGTGAGATGTCGGAAGTGACTAATCCGACCTACCAAAGTCGACCGGATCCAGATACTACAGACACCAAAAAGTCACACATCATACAATCCAGCCTGGAATCACTTGCTTCTTCACATGAACAATCTGAATCAGCAGCGCCCCTTCTTGGTGTTAATGATATTTCAAACAGCTTGGACCAAGCTGAAGGCGATATGATAGCAGATGGATCAGAGTCACAGAAGGAAAATAATAATCCGGCGAATGATGACCCCCCTCTTACAGGTCTCGAAGACTCCAGCGATGAAGAAGGAGACGTTTTTGATCCCCTCAAAGACTCACAACAGAGTACATCGACTTACGCAAAGTCGCGAATTATGGAAAGATATTCCAAAGGCGGAAGACTCCGAAAACCAGTTCGCAACGACAACCGGGCTAATCCTCCTCCACCACCACCTGCTCCTCCTTTGATCTCTAAGAGTCAGATGATAGATACCCGAGACGCTTCTTCTACAGCGCTCTCAAGATCAATCCAACCAGAAATTGCTTCAGGCACTGTGCATTCCGCACAACACGCATCATTCGCTCTCCAGAAAAAGGGGATGGAGCGCGGCGATTCAGCGACTACCGAGAACGCATCTGCTCCACGCAATACTGCTCGCCTTCAACCGGAGCTAATGGGCAAAGATTCATCCTTCACAGATTCTGCGTCTGCTAGACGAAGCGAAAGAATCCAGCGTACTAATCGTCTCCAACAGGAGAAACGAGAAACGGCTGCTCTAGCTGAATCGGTATCCGACGGACAGATTGACATACCGCCAACCCCTACTTCTTTGGTATATCGTCGTAGGAACGGTAGAATGGCATCTGAAGCTGGGCTACATAAACCCCTCGACAACTCTTTCAGTTCGGAATCTAAGCGTAAGAGAGATCCTTTCAAAAAGAAGTCTACTCCATCAATGGTTGACGATCCAAACTATTTCAATGTAAGTCACTGCCATTATTGCACCCCTCTATTTAATTCAAGCTATTCCTGATTTCCTGCCGACTTCACCATAAGATGGAAGAAAAGTTGATGAGAATCAAAGATCCAATTCAACGCGCTGGAGTGCGGCTGCTTTGGGCTGCTGCAATTCCAATTCAAACTCAATCACGTCGCTTTCTTGCTCGCCAGATTGCAATTCAACGGTGTGTAAATGCAGTACATTGTTGTTATTTACATTTCTCATATACTCATTGAAATTTTTGCTCTAGAATGTGTGGCATCTTGACAATCCAAGCCTTTGTTAGAAGATGGCTTGCAGAACGAGACTTGGAAATTGGTTAGTTGACTGAGTAGTGTGACGCATACATCATTTCATACCATGTAACTCATACTTCTTTAAATCATCGAAGCAATTTGGTCTGTTATTCAAATCCAAGCAGTATTTCGTGGCTGGTATGCAAGAGATAGTTTGGAGGACAATCACTATTGTGCTGTTCAAATTCAACGGATTGTTCGTGGTTACCTTGCCACTATGCATGTGTTTGAAGACCTGTACAGCATAACAGTAGCTCAAAGTGTCGTCAGGATGCATCTTGCTATTAATAGAGCAGTGGATAGACTTTCAAGTGTCATTGCAATCGAAGCATGGTACCGAGGTGTAAGCACTCGTTTCCAAGTGGGAGAGAAAGAATACAGTGCGGTGGCAATTCAACGCAACTGGAGACGATATTTGTGCCAAATGTCATATCAGTTTGATATCATTGACATAATCATTGTTCAAAGTATCATCCGACGAAGGAACGCCATCAAACAGCGCAATTCATCATATGCTGTCAAAATCCAATCAGCGTGGCGATCCTATGATCGCAGTATGGCTTATGTGAGAGTTCATGTGCTCTCCTTCCAACTGATTCATTTCGACGTTCAACTTTCTCATTTCTCTTTGTTATCTTCATTTTAGGTTCACACTCTAGCTGATATCATTACAGCACAGAGTGTAGCTAGACGATGGTACTCTGTTCGATATCAAGCAGCAGTTCGCTTGCAATGCATTATGCGAGTGATTCTTGCAAAAAGGCACTTCGCTGAGCAAAACGCATTGCATTTCTTGGTCACCAGACATGTATCGGCGACAAAAATCCAATCTTGGTGGAGATCGTATCATGCTCAAATACAGATGCTTATCGACATAGTGAATATTATTGTTGTCCAGGTGAGCCTGATCATGATAATCAATGTTTACTCAACCAGTACTTATTATTGATCATCAAATTTACATCATCTCAGAGCCTTTGGCGTCGGAGGGGTGTCCTTAGGTTATATGGGCCTTTACTGAATAGGATCAAGCTGGCAAGGGAACGAACCATGGCCAAGGCTGCAATAAAAATTCAGAGTGCTTGGCGTTCATTTATTGTATTTTCATCTTACGTGAGTTCAAGTGCTTCTTCTCCTACTGCTGTTATCACTATCAGTTCACTCATATTCTCCGCCAAATTGCTCAGCTCATATTGCGGTACGAAAATCAAGCTGCAACAACCGTACAATCTTATTGGAGACGATACTATCAGTACACAAACTATTCTATTATATACTTTGAGGTGAGATTGTTGTTGAAGCCACTTTTGAGTGTATGAATACATTTACACTATCCTGAACTTCTGTGATTGCTTTGTTCGTAGATCGTAAAAATTCAGGCTGCGGTGCGGGGTTACCAACAGAGAATTTGGATGGACTTCGAAGACGACTGCGCTGCCATAATTCAGGCAGCTTCGAGGCGATATCTGGAAAGGAAAGACATTAATAACGACACAATGATTGAGATGTTGATTGCTGCAGCGTCCAATTCTTTGCGGATGAAAAATGCGGCCAAGAAAATCCAGCGACTATACTTAGACATATTGTGGTCCCGCAGGGAAAAAGAAGCCGCGCTAATCATTGAGAGATTTTTCATATTTGTCAAACGTGAGGTCGAAGCAGAGGTGATTGCATTGAAGAAGAAAAAGAAGATGAAGCGGAAGCTGAAAAAGATGAAACAATCCGACGAGTGGATACTAGAGCGAGCATGGCTGAACACAGTGGAAGAACCAGCATCTTTTGCACAAGGAGAAGCACCGACAACCCGTCAACCAGACCAACGTCCTTCAATGTACAACATGAGTGACCGTTTTATACACTCAGGGGAGGAGATTCAAAGTGATGTTTCTGGTCTCACAAACAGTCCCGGAATACGTAATATCTCTCACAAATTTCTGAAGAACCAGGCAGACATCGAGGAAGATGCACGCCTTGAGGATGCATTTCATGCATCAGAATCGCGTTATACAAAAAACCACGAAGATGCATACCTGCGTCGCCATGGCTATTCTCAGCGTCAAAGGAAGGCTGCAATGTAAAATGGGGTAAGGCATGTGGCAGGGGATATTTAAATAAGACGGACATGATCGTAGTCTTCTATTTAATAACTTTAATGCGTAAAACTTCTTGAATGTAGCATGTAATAAATAGAATAACTTACATAAAACAGCAGTGGAAGGACAACGACTTTGGTGAAGCATCCGCGTCATTTCTATGCTTTTTAAATCATAATATTATCATTTTTCAGGTGATCCTCATTGTGTATGACCACCACTCTACCCTATTCAGTCATTTCACCACGTCTATTCTATATGCTTTAAATATCATAATATTATCATTTGTCAGGTGATAAGCTTCAATTATTTGTACATTCACCCTCATTGTGTATGACCACATCATCACTATACACTATTCAGTCATTTCAAAAGCCCCTACACTTCCCCATAAAATACTTCATCATTGACTTCAGCGCGACCCATTCTCCTTCCCAACTTCAATGGTGTTGTAATGCGTTTTAGAACTCTATTTGTGATTTTCTTCCGCGAAGCACCGAAGTCAGCCTGACTTGTCTCTGTTTTATTCTTCGTAGGGGATTCAGGCATTAAGGTGCCGTGCATGATTGGAGAAGGGGGAGAAGCAAAAAATTGTCCCGTTTCCTGATTGCTAGGAGTAAGTTGCCTCAACTGACCATTACTTACCATACCGATATTTTCATCTTCACCTGATTTGAGCAAGCTATCCATACTTGGTGACTCAAGGTCATTCTTCGAAGGCCCCGCACTGATCAACCCTAATTTCAGTCCCAAGTTATTGAGCCTCCTCTTGGTTGGACTGTTTAAAGCAACTCCGCGCTTCTTCGGTGCAGGATCAAATGGTGCAGGGGACTCGAATGTTTGTGGGGAGCCTGAGGAATGTTGAGTTTGCAATAGACCGGCATCATCTCGGCAACTTGGAGAAGGCTGCGACACATAGAACATGGACTCCTCATAAGCATTTTTATCAATATCGAGCTGAGGCGCTCCTTCTATCTTAAGATTAACCTTGATTTTGGTCAGATTCTTTTCTCCTGCCTTACTTTCTGTATAAGCATTTTTCCCATCTGACTTCTTTGGAACAAATTGTAAGCTTTGGAAAGCATCTACAAACAAGTCATTTCCATCATTTGATTTATGAATATCGGCTGCATTGAAATGAGAGGACAATAGACCTTTAAAGTCAGATGAAAAGCCCAAGCTATCATTCGAAATGTCCTGTTTGACTTTATTCCAGTCATTTAAGTCTCGTGACTGAATTTGCACATCAAGATGTGCCGATCTGCTCACGTCATCTCGTTTAGAATGAGAATGAGGACCACAATTGGGAGCTTGCCTCTCGTCTACATAATCTGTTGCTGCATCCACACCCATTTCATTCAGAAAAACTTTATCACCTGATTGAGCTCTATCTTTCTTGTCTTCAATGGATGAGACAGGAACCACCAAGAACTTGTCCAATGCATGAGCAAGTTCTGCAGCTGCCGATAGTTCATCATCGATCTTAGACTCAATGCTTCCACTATCTCCTTGCTGTTCTTCGATATCCCAAGTTTGTAAGAACGATGATACCTCGTCTAAAGTGTCCTGGAGTGTTTTGTCCCTAGGCATTGCCTCATCACATCGATTCACAGGAACTTTCAGTTCTTGCTCCTCGTGGGCTTGATTATTGTTGCTTTTGTGTTGACAGATCACTCCCGATTCACTCAGACTGACGCCGTCGTGTTCAATATCAACACCATTAGATTCAATTGCACCTCCTTTGATGTGTTGATATTCCAATGTGTAGGCCAGCTCACCCATCACCTCAGATTCAGGGACACAACCACCAGCTATTTGGCGTTCCAGATTTGAGGTCAGCTCTCCTATATCTTCCACAGCTTGTCCATGATTAAACGTAACTCTTTTTGTACTTGCTTGGTTTGCACGTTCGCCTTTCACCCCATGAGTTTCAGTTTGATTCATAGTCACTACTTCACCATTCCCTGATTTCTCCGGTTCCTCACGACTCAATGTCATATGCTGATCATTTCTCACAACCTCTTTGGCGATTGGAGACTCAGGCACACCACTCTTTGCCAAACGACGTTCCAAAGCAGCAGCCAGCTCCCCCATGACTTCTACACCATTGAACTTGACAGGTGGAGTAGCATGTTTCCTCGTCTCCTTTTCGCCATTCTCGTCATTACGCTTTTTAGGTGTAGGATTGACATTACTTCTAAATCCACGAGGAGACATAGGAGGTTTATGGGTTGCGGTCACTTTGCTAGGTACTCCAAGTTTAACTTGGTTGATTGACCTGTTAACAGCTCGTGATGGCGAAAGGAGAGCATTGCTTCTTGGAGATAATACTTGATCCCTTCCAGAGAAAACTTTATTCCTAGGAGAAGCAGCAGATGCGTTGACTTTCAACTTGCCATCCATGGATCGCCGACCCCCAGCACTACTTCTTGGTGATAGCACATTTATTGGAGATACACCAATACTTCCCGGAGACACACGCCTAGCAGGGCCCACCCCAATGTTTCTAGGCGAAACCCAGTTCCTTGGAGAGAGCACAACATCATGTCCATTCATACTTCTAGGTGATAGTGGCACCCTTTTCTCACTAGAACGAGGAGTAAGTGAACAAGCTACACCATTCACCGAATTCTCGCATTCATTCTCAACATCAACATCATCAAATTGAGCCAAGAAGCTTGGAATCTTGCCCTTATTCACTATTACCTTTTCTTCGTGCTGTCCATTACTAGCAACATTCTCATCATGTCCCTCCGGTTCTTCATATCCATGATCATCAATGCCTTCCTCTCTAACCGCCCATTCGCGTGCACGTGCGTGTCCATTCTTTCGTTCCTTCTTCATCTCCAATATCTTCCACGTAGAAATGGCACTGGCACGTTCCTTTACATTGGGCATATATGTGTCACTGTAACCGCCGGCGGCACCAAATGTTTTAGGACGGCCAAAGATCAGTCCATCTCCGTCATTCTCGGGAGACGATGATTCGTCAGTGATCTCATCTTCGGGTGATACGTCAGTCTCAATGGTGAGAGTGAGACGAGGTTGGCCTAGTTTAGGTCTGTTAGGGGACATGGTGGGGACCGGAGATGCTGTGACATTGTTCTTCTTCTGTCCACTGCTTTCCTTGTTCTGTCGGGTAACCAGTTTTTTCTGCCTCATCTCCACTAGAATATTATCTTGCTGTTGATTTGTCACGACGCCATGCCGCAGTTGATTTTCATTTGCAGAAGTTGTTTTCTTAGATCGCTTCACTGGCATGTTGGATGGCAAATAACTAGAACTGGCATGTCCGCCACTACTGCTTGGGGCGATGGCAGAATCAACATCATCTTCATTCGAGGAAGACGCAAACAAGTCGTCATCGTCGTCATCATCAAGAAGACCGGCTAGGGCCTTTATTCTATCGATTTCAGCCATGAATTGAAATTGAGAGTGCTGCAGACACTTTGGATCAACAGATTCTGTGCTGGTACTCTATTCCCTGTGTTATTCTTCAATCTAGATAGCCTATCTTGTGTTGTTTGATGAGTACAACGGGGCTGGCTTCAACTGTTGATAGTTGATAGGTTGTTGATGCGGTTAGCTTGGGTGCAGTATGGTACAAGTGACAGGGGATGGTGGCACTCTGAAACATCATGTGCATCCAATTTTTTAGGTAGGAATACGTAGAATTTAAATTTGGGGCGATTCGATGCCAACTTTTGTTTTCCTCTCCTCTCGGCTGGCGCCTGCTGTTGGCTGGCGACGGCACTGGCGAATGAGATGGAGAGGACGAGCGAAGGCCGGCCACTGCTCGCCGAACGGATTCACTCAACCAAAAATATCAAAAGGCCAGCCCCGCCCCATCAACCTACTTTGTCGCTATTCTTCTGTAGGATCTCCATATTAATATTGTACCCATTTGTGTCGAAACGTTTGTGTTAAGGCTGGCAATGAGCAGACAAGATGACGTTTAGTGATGTCGATAAAATAGATCCCCTCCTCACCAAACTCCGCATCACCGACGGCAATACACACATCCCACCACGCTCTGCCTCAAAACCTACATCATCTACGCTCATCTCCTCCACGAACAATAATGATATAATCTCAAGATCGCAATGTCGTCGAGAGAATTTATTATCCTCTTACAATGAATTGAAGAAATACCAAAGACACGATGCAGCAGCTGAGGACAAGAAAGAAGAAGTTTCGGAGGAATATAGAGGTACTTCCTATCGTACACGCAAATTATGGGACTTTGATATTGCCGTCAAGGGGGAGGAGGAGAGCAGTCCTGTACCCACCGCACGACGCATCGCTTCAACTGCGGATGGAGGATTATGGTCCGCCAAGGATGTTCGACGAGAAGCACGGGAGAGTGTGACGCGACAAGTACAGAAAGATATATTGGAGATGGAACAGATGCACGAGGGGATGAAGAAACGGATGGCTCAATACGGTCCATCTGTTAGTGGGAAGAAAGTGTTGGATGAAGTACGTCAAGCTACTATTAAAGCAATCGAGAAGGCTGAGCTGCGATCTGATCGTTCAGATGAAGAGAATACGAATATTAATGTTATAGATGATGGATATGGTAAGGTGGTATCACCTATGAAAGCGCAACGTAATAAGGGACCATACTGTGGGATCAACGAAGATGATTTCTTGCCTAACTCCAGTGAAGAATACGTGTCTACATCTGCTGCGAGGCTCCAGAGAATACGTGAATTGAACAAACAGAATTATGAACATAAGCTGACGAATTCAACCATGGATGAGGTAGATGAGAGAATCGAGGCGAAGAGGTCATATGAGTCGTCGGACAGCGTTGATGAAATTATGCCAACTCCTCCTCGTTATCTTAGGATCATCAAGGAGAGGACTTTCGTAGGATCCGAATCTGATGAAACGAAAACAAATACTTCACCACCCATAACGAGACAAGCCACTGCATCTTCTAAACCTCCCTTTTCACCTCCAACAACGAATCCTAGCGCTACGACAAGAGCCTCTCAAAGCCCACCAAAACAACAATTAACAGCAACCAATCGGCAGCGCTCTGCGTCTCCCTTTAACTCTAGAGATGAAATTGCCAAGGCAAGAACAAACGTTCAAAGCCCACCAAGGCAACCATTAACCTCAACCAATCGGCAGCGCTCTGCGTCTCCATTTAACTCTAGAGATGAAATTGCCAAGGCAAGAACAAACGTTCAAAGCCAACCGAAACAACCATTGACCGCAACCAATCAGCAGCGCTCTGCGTCTCCCTTTAACTCTAGAGATGAAATTGCCAAGGCAAGAAGAAACGTTCAAAGCCCACCAAGGCAACCATTAACCTCAACCAACATGCAACGCTCAGCATCTCCCTTCAACCCTCGAAATGAAATATCTAAGACAAGATCATACTCTCAAAGTACTCCTCGAGGACAGTTCTCAACTCCACCGTCTAAGTCTGAGCATCGAACTAACTCTGGATCACCTTCATCCATTTATGTATCAACCAAAGAAAGTGAATCTGTGTCCGTAAAATCTGGATTGAGTGAAGGCACTTCATGTCACAGGTCCAATAATATTGTACAATCGACTCTATCTGTAATTTTGAGCAGGATTGACGAAGCAAAAGAAAATTTTAAGAAGGCATTGTCCGAGGGAGATATAAAGAAACAGGCTGAATTGGCAGATTTGATAACAAGGTTGGGCGAGGCAGCAGTTACTATGAGAAAGTTAGAGGGTCTTTGAATGTTATGCTTCCACAGGTGGATACAACTCAGAAGATTCAAGTAAATCTATTTACATGTGTAGTGATAAGTTAATTGGCTGAGGATTTAAGGACGGAATGATGTATGAGAGCATAATCATTCCTTGTGGTATTGGTATTTATACTGCCACATGATCCATACCATTTTGTGTTGTGATAACTCCATACATTTAGAAAACTGGCAACAAAGAGGCAAGGGGGGGCGGGGCACGCATAGGTAATGCCCTCTAAAAAATCACACATTCTCCCTTCATCTCGCCGCTCGCTCCCGCCGCCCCCTCTGCTCCGCCCTCACCCCTCACCCCTCACAGCTCACAGCCCCTCATCACAACATCACCAAGTTCATTGATTTTGATGATAGCAGATAGCACGTTCATCACCCATCACCTTTCCTAGAGAGTACGCTAGATTAAACTCAACGCCGAAAGGAGCTCAAAGTAAGAATCACAAAAGAGTATTGGAAACATGGACGAGAAAAGTAGCAAAGTCGCAAACTATAACTCTTCCAGCTCAAATCTAGACGTCGAAAAGTGTGTACTATCCGAAGGAAGGGTTTGCATCTGTTCCGCCTGTGATTTTGAGAGAAACAGGCTGCTTAAGAAACGTAGATTCTCCGAAAGCGACAATGGTAGCAAAGATGAAATCCTTGCAACAAAAATGAGCAAGATGACAGGTGCATGCCGTACTATCATTGAATGTATTGGAGAGGATCCCGACCGGGAAGGACTACTTAAAACCCCTGAACGATGGGCAAAGGCACTACTCTTTATGACTCAGGGATATACTTCTAGTCCAGCACAAGTCCTAAATGAGGCAGTTTTCACAGAGGACGCTCATAAAGAAATTGTTGTTGTAAAAAACATTGATATACATAGCATGTGTGAGCATCATATGGTACCCTTCACGGGAACACTCAGCGTCGGTTACTTTCCAATGGTAAAATCATTGGCTTGTCCAAAATAGTACGTATAGTACGTATTGCCGAAGTATTTTCAAGGCGGTTGCAAGTACAGGAGCGGCTTACCGGTCAAATTGCTGATGCTATTGATGAGGCTCTAAAACCAATGGGAGTTGCTGTTGTGATTGAATCTTCGCATTTTTGTATGGTCATGAGAGGAGTACAAAAGGTCGGAGCAAAGACTGTCACAAGCTGTGTGAAAGGAAGTTTCAGGACAAACGACAAAACAAGAAAGGAGTTCTTTGACATCATTAATCGTTAATGATGATAATAGTCACAAATGGAGTGATGAGACTTGCATGAGAGCAAGTTTGACGGCTATTCAAATTGTGGAAGAGGAGATGATGTGGGATGAGTGTAACAGAAACATTAGAGATATAAATC
>JALLPH010000751.1:0-15122 GCA_036939855.1 Cyclotella choctawhatcheeana
CCTTATTTTTACGATTTTGACATTTCGGTAATCTTATGATCCGCGTTTTACGGTAACACAGACACACACACAGAGACATGACAATGCTCTGTTATCTGTTAATAATATAAGCCAGACATGAAACAATGGACGACTTCGACACGACACAAGATATCGGTATAGCCGTCAAAGATGACGATTCTATCATCAACACGAACAGCACATCATCCAAGAAGAAGAAGAAGAAACGACGCAAACGCAAACGATCGGCAAGCGAGGCGAGCAACGGCAGCGACGGTGCGAACAGTGCTCGTGTTAACAACGTCGAATCCAACGAAAACAGCAACCACAACAATGATGAAGGTGCCATCAATGATGTTGTGTCGAGTGGTCAAAAGAAGAAGAAGAAAAAGAAGAAGCGAAAGTCCATCAATCTCCTGAATAATGAATACACGGCGTCAACGAGTACTAGCAGCAGTCAACTTCACATGAAACAAGTTCATGACAATACAAAGAAGACAAAAATGGTGATGATGCCTCCACTGAAGGGAAATTACATCAAGGAACGAAGTAATTTACCAGTGTATCAGCACCGAAGTGAATTGTGTACTTTGGTAGCTGAGAATGATGTTGTTTTGGTGGTTGCTGAAACGGTAAGGCAGAGCATTATGAATAGATTCGTTTCGTTGACAGAGATTCCATATGTATCAAAAATGAAACCTTTGTTGCATCCAATCCATTGCAAATCATTCTTTTTCACATAACTAACTTATCCATTCGTTTATCAAACAACAGGGGAGTGGCAAATCCACCCAAATACCGGCTTACATTTCAGAAAGTGGCATACTCAAAGCATCTGCCAAGGCAGCCGCAAAATCATCATCTTCAACTCCATCTCCTCCTTCCCCCCCACCATTCAACAATAACCAAACAAAGAAGATCGCAAGATCCATCTGCGTCACACAACCCCGTCGCGTAGCCGCCATCACACTCGCCTCACGCGTCTCCACCGAACTAAACTGCACCCCGGGCACCATCGTGGGACATCGTGTACGATTCGATGACACCACCGATACACGTGGATTCCATACCTCCATTATATATGCCACCGATGGGATGTTATTACGTGAAGCCATGGTGGATCCGTTGTTACGACGGTATGGTCTCGTTATCTTGGATGAAGCGCACGAGAGGAGTTTGCAAACGGATGTATTGTTTGGTGTTGTTAAGAGGGCCATGTTTGCTAGAAGAAGAAAGTCTGTAGGGGGAGGAGACAGTAATAACAATAATGACGAAGAAGATGTGTTGATGATGGGGAATGTAAACGGTTTGAATGATGAAGGTTCACATGACAAGGATCGAGATATTATGAATAAGATGCGTGAAGAGGCGTTTGCTTTGGGAATACCTGCATTGAAAGTTTGTGTTATGAGTGCTACTTTGGACGTGGAGACGTTTCAGCGTTTCTTTCCAGGGGCAGCTACAATCAATATTCCCGGTACGACTCTTTGTTAGACTTGGTTATTTTGTTTGATTTTTAATTCTCTCTCACGAAAGCATCGTTTAAATGTTCGTAGGTCGACAGTATCCCGTGCAAGAAGTTTATACTAAAGATGCACAAGATGTAAGCTCTCTGTTTTACAAATGGAATTCAACTTCAATGACTTTGAAACATTTATAATCCCTTATCTTTTTGTTTTGCAATGTGTTTCTAGGACTACATAGATTCTGCCTTAAAGACAGCACTACAAATACACAAATATACAGATGATGGTGATGTACTGGTATTTCTACCGGGTCAAGACGAGATAGAGGACGTGGCATCATTGCTTAAGAAACATTTAGAGGAAATGGAACCCGACGACTCTCGAGACACATCCAAGGACATTGTGCAGGACATTAAAGGTATAGGAACGTCCATTAGCTCGGGGAATACAATGATTGTGAATGGGGTATTGATATGTGTTTTGTATGCGGCATTGCCGCCAGAGGCTCAAATGAATGCATTTAGACCCAAGCCTGAGGGTTGTGTTAGGAAGATTATTCTGTCAACAAACATTGCTGGTGAGTACGTATATTGTAATTTCAGTTTACTGGGAATGTACAGTTTCGTCATGAGCTAATCTCTGCACAATAATTGAAATACAAAGAGACATCGGTTACTCTTGATGGAATAAAGTATGTCATCGATTGTGGCAAACACAAGTCTAGAGAATATAGTTCATCTACGGGTATGGAGAGTCTGAAAGTATCAAACATCAGCAAGGCACAGGTACGTACACTTAGTGTTACAATGACTCTTTCATATGTAGTCATTGTTACTAATTGTTTTGTTTACATCTACCATCTCTAGGCAGCTCAAAGAATGGGTAGAGCCGGTCGTGTGTCAGAAGGAGTTTGTCTCCGTCTATATCCCGAGATAGCATTCGATGAGTTAGAAGATACATCAATTCCAGAGATTTTACGAGTCAACCTGTCCCATGTTATTCTACAACTGAAGGCAATGGGAATACACGATCCAAGATCTTTCAGCTTCTTAACTCCACCAGAGCAAGATAGTATTGTCAAGTCATTTGAATTACTACAACTTCTTGGTGCCGTGGATGAATCGCTTAATTTGACTTCCAAGGGAAGACGAATGTCCAAGCTACCATTAGATCCTGGTAAGCAGCCGTATGATACAATCCATTTCAATGTATCGTATTCTAAACCTTTTTTGGTAGTATTTGCTAATTTACTCCTAGAGAGTGAAAAGCTGGAATGTGTATCAGAGGTGTTGACTGTTGTGGGGATGTTGAGTGCAGAAAATATATTTTTCCGTCCTAGCCGTGGAAGTGAAGCTTCAGATGGGCTTACAGCAAAAGGTGCAGCTGCTCACAAAAGATTCGCCAGTTATGAAGGTGATCTTCCGAGCCTTTTAAAAGTTTATAATGCATGGAAGGCTGAGGCAGTATACTATCCACCCGGGAAGATTGGCAAACAACATAAGAAGAAGATGGGTTCCGGTAAAATGCTTCACGGTGATTGGTGTAAACAAAATTTCATCAGTGGTAGAGCTCTAGTGCGGGCTCATGATGTTCGAAATCAGATATCAGAGTTAGCTTCGCGATCAGTGGAGCGAAATGGTCTTGGGATGAATGTATTATCGTCTTGTGACGATGCAGAAATGCTACCGTTTCTCAAGTGTATAGCTGCAGGACTGTATCTTCAAGTAGCGACGAGAATACCGTCTGCTAATCAACAGAAAGGGGTAGAGCTGGGTGGTAAATCAGGCATAATTCCGTCAAGAGGGCACTACAAAACCAAAGTTGGGGGTAATTTAGTGTCCATACATCCAACGTCCTTCATGTTTAATCGCAGTCACCCTCCCAAGTGTGTTGCTTATACCGAGATTCTCTATACATCGAAGTTATATATCCGTGGAGTAACTCAAATCAGACCAGAATGGTTGGACGATGACACTTCAGTCTGATAAGGACATATAAACCTATTGTCTTAAGGTGACAGCTAAATCATCAGGCACAATGATGGAAAAAATATTCACAGCTCTATACCACTCAGTTTTTCTCCCATGTCGTCCTATGCTGAATACTTTTCTGGTAGTTTCATTTGGGGTAGAGCTAAAGATTTCGATCACGAAAGAGCAAAAGTTGTACATGAGATGAGATTGTACTTGAGAAAGCAAAATACACTTCTTTCTACAGATCTTCTCTAGCTCACCATAGGCAAGAATCCATTCCTAAATCAGAGGAAGCCTCTGTTCTCGTTTCCGGACGTCATCGTCTCTTTCTCGCATTGGTCATTGGTTGATTACATAATATGACACCGTACATCCAGGTTTCGAGCTTCATTGTCGTCTCGATTAAAGCAAGGTGCAGTGTCAACACTTTCTTCGGTAATGAACGATAGAAACTGCTCGTTAACATAAATGTAAATCTGCCGGCTTAATCATTTATTAGGTGTCTACAAAATCACATCTCTTAATAACTTATTAATCATACACATAATCAGTACCTGTACCTGTACACTCCTACTTCTGCCTCCAAACCCAAGTCTCCTCTAAGCTTTCAAAGAAATGTGTCGAAGGAAATCATCATTCTCATTTGACCTCATTCTCTCAAACATCTCATCATCACCAGACAAGAGGCCATAGCCGGACCCCCCCTTCTTTGTGTCAGCGACACCTCCCTTCTTAGGCATGTTGGAATAGGTTGAGTAGGAGTCAATTGATGCTTCAGCCAATGTTCTCTGCTTGAGCACTAGTCCAAAATCTTGTAGAAAGTTATCGACTTTCACGGAAGCTTCAGGAAGATTGTAGTGATGTACATTAGGCATGAAGTGATGATGCTGATGGTTACTTGAAATCCCAAGGGTGAATTTGGGTAGTATTCCTACACCAGGGAACACGGGTTCCTGAAAAGCATGTTCTCCTTCTAGTTGGATTCGAGTAAATGTCCACTTGCGTTGGTGGACTTCACTTGGAAGCACCACCGGTTGATCAAAGTGATTAACACTGGCTGTGTAGCAACTAACTACCATTCCAACCCAAGGTGCGACTGTGGCCGCGAGAGGGCCCACGTAAGATATCATGAAGACAAATCGTGAAACCATGGCAATGATGGTCCATTTAGATACCAACCTTTCGTCTTTTATCTCTGCGTACCATGGGAAAAGAGGTTGATAACCAAATCCCGAGAAGAATCCTGCGAATGGTGAAACCAAGACTCCACCAGCAATGACATAAGCTCGGTTCAAACCAGAGAGGAGTGTGTCGTCTCCCATTGGTTGCCCCTTCTGCTCTTTCCGCCAACGTATGATAGGTACATTTAAGGCCGGATCAGCATCAGCAATGTTGGTATGAGTGTGATGACCACCATGCTCCCTCCAAACACAGGCTCCGTGCAGTCCATATACTGGGAACGAGGCAGTGAAAGAGGTCCAATTTGTTAGTGTGAAAGAGCATACATATGCTATGTACAACAAATCAAGACAGTGGAAGACTCCACAAAGTGAGGTGCGAAAGAGTGGAGCCTTGGTTTAGTCCAAGCTAGAATATTAACTTCTGCTCACCTAGTATTCCATGCCATGTTGCAGCAAAGCGATTCATCTTGCCTGAAGCAAACATTGTCTGGTGGTGAAACTCGTGTCCCATGCCAAGGCCTTCATTAGCTGCCAAAGCAATGAGGAAGAAACCTAGCCAATAAGCAGAACTTGAAGTGGCAGAAACGACAAGAGATATTCCAGCAAATAGCTCCAACATTGGTTGAAGCATACATCGCAAAGCTTGGCTCAATGGTAGATCTTCGTGACCAACTTCGCGATTGAGATTAAGAAGTGATTTATCAATGGGAGCCATTGGAGGGATATCAGCATCTGCTTTCATCACAAGCATCTTAAGCATCCTGAGAACATGTTCATCCTTACGGTGGTGATTCTCAAATGGAATAGTCCCATCGCGAAGGTGTAGATGTTCTATAACCTGCTTGCCACCAGGATGGCGTTCCGCAAAACTGGCGAAGTTGTAAATAACATCATTAATCCTTACAAGGATTGGCGAATGCTTGGTCATCATTATTATCAGATAATGTGTGAACGCACGCTTGTAGTGTACAGGGTTCGGGTTGTCTCCAATCCCACAATGGCCAAGCACATTCGGGTTGTCATCTGTAATCTCGTCGTCAGACATCCGGTACTCTGGAGTTGTCATCTCTGGGTTGTAATGATCTCGTCGTCAGACATCCGGTACTCTGGAATCTGGAACTCTTCTTGTGTGGAAAAGTACCTTGGGTTTGGTAACAGGCCATAGCACAAGTTAACACCAATGATAATAAGGCACTGCAAATTCAGAAACGTAGCTTGGAAACCACGATTGCATGTCATTATCTGATGTGAGATTGTCAGTATTAACATGTAACAACATTCGCAAACAGCTAATACTCCATGCACAAAAGCAATACATGTTGAATAGAATGGCAAAGCAGTATCGAGGAAGCAATTCAAAGATCGGAGATGGGAATTTCAATATGTCCAATGAGTTCCAGCATCTCCATAGGATATTTATATCATAACAATTGAAAAGATATCCTGGGTCAACCATAACCTCAAGATCACTCAATCTACTACTTGCACTGTTTGATGAAGCAGATTGATGCCGACAAAGGCTAACTTTCCCGACTGATTTTGGGTTCATCGAGCATACATTAACCGATGTAAAGTGTAAGCAGAGCCAATTACAGCATGCAGCATGAATTGCAAAGAATCTCTAAGGATGTAAAAGGCGCTTGAGACCCGCACTTGTGGAAGTTGCCATCCAAATAAACTCCATTTTCTGCGCATTGGGCCAGCGGCGAAGTGCGGTATTATAGTATCAACCGTCACACCATCAGCAAGTTGTAACTGAAACTTTCCTTAGTCTTCTTTTCCGATACTTAGTTTTGTACTATAGACCACGTACTGTATTGTAAGACAAACTACTCTCATCTTGCGCTTCTTTAGTCAGAAATATCCGTGGGATCAAGATATGATCACGTAAATTTCTCCCTACACCCAAATGACGATATATGTCTGTTTGATGAACACAAGATACGCGTTCATACCATGGAGTAATGCCCGCGGCTATCAAATCATCCTCGTGTCCAATCCCACTAGCAAGAAGGATTGATGGGGTACCAATGGCTCCAGCACAAAGAATGATTTGAGATTTTGCTTTGAGAGTAATGTATTCTTTGTCCATTGAATTGTTGGAAGTTGATTTCTTGGATGTTACTGCACACTCTACACCCCAAGCCCTATGACATGCTTGTTCATCGTGCTCAGTGCTATCACTTTTATCGCTAATCAAAATGCGCTCTACTTCCATCTGAGGCAGAAATGACACACATTCATTTAACTCTGGATGCTCTTGTAACAGTGATCCAACCAATACTGTGTAATAGTTAACTCTTTTTGAACGCTGTGAAGATGTTGTAACTGGTTCAAATGTTGTGTCCCCTTTTACTTCTGCCATCACACCTTTACAATGAGAAACTTCAATCGCTCCTTCTTTATTAAACACATTCATCACGTGATCAACGCCATTCATTATTCGCTCTTTCCAATTTCCCGGCCATGCCTCAAAATCACTTGATTGTGGAGGTATAAATAGTCCCGCGTGAATATTGGTGCTCCCTCCCCAACCTCTTCCAGTAGGTACATCTATGATTCTATTATGCAGAAATAACTGCTGAATAGATGAATGCAGTACTGTTGGAGATGATTCATTGGTTGAATTGGATCGAGACGCGTAGTGAGCGGCACGGAACCAGTGCTGCAAATGCAAAGTCGATTCATGTTCGTGTTCAAAACTTGTATGTGGTGTAGATTCTTCATCATTAGATGCTATTCCACCGCGTTCCACCACAGCTATGCGTATCTTGTTTGAAGCATTTCCTTGTATTATGTGAGTTAGTATGCCGTGGAGTAGGCCAGCAGATGATGGGCCGCCTCCAATGATGACGAGGTCAAAGTACAAGGCGATCGGTGCGACATGAGACATTATGATGTCTCAAGATCACTGAAGAGTAAGAGGAACGATATCTTATGATGAAGATCTGGGGTTTAATAAATAGGTTGCATAAAAGAAAAATAATTGAAGAATAACTAATAGAGTGAAGACGTTGGCTTACTAAATTAATGCCTTGATCTCCACTAAAAATAGCAGAAGCAGAAGATCCACATCACATCAAACATACGCCATCGACATCAGACTCATAAACGATCATAATCTCACAATACATCATGAATGCGAACAACTCAGATGCGTTTGATTCTATTGCCGATCTATTGAATGATGTTGGCATTCCAGAAGATGAAGCTCTCTGGCGAGCGAAAGCCCTTTTGAGAATGCATCCAAACGCGGTCGGAGAAGCAGATGAATGGGGCAACACACTCCTCCATTATGCCGCCGAGATCAGAGGTCCAGAATTGTACGAACTTCTTATTGAACTGAGGCCTGAACTTGTGAGGACTGCGGGTTATTATGGACTATTGCCAGTTCATACATCATGTTCGAGTCGCAATTTTGAAGCAACCAAGTATTTGCTGTCCTCGTACCCCGAGAGCATCAACATTCCAGATTTGGAAGGTTATTGTCCTCTACATCACTTTCTTTTTTATTATCAAGGAATAGATATAGACACCGAACGAAATTTAGAGTTGTTACGTCTTCTCTTACATAATGATCGAGGAGCAGTCTCCAGGCCTACAAATGCAAGTAATCTACCATTGCATTTGGCTTGTCAGGGTTATAGTTTGGCTGTTATGAAAAGTGTTTATAACTCATACCCGGAAGCAATACTCATGCAGAACGAATGCAGTTGTACTCCTTTGGATACTGCAAGATCAGAAAACGGCTCTCGCGATATTGTGTCTTGCTTGGAAATTCAGCTCGGGTATGTTCGCCAAGCCGGGGAAGGTAGAAGAAACGGGCAGCTATCAATCCATCGAGCATTGCGTAGTGCAAATATATTAGCTGGAACACTAAAACTGATGGTGGCAGCAAACCCGAGCAGTGTCGCTACAGCTGATAATCAGGGCAATATTCCCCTTCATATTGCTTGTCAAGTGGGGAATCTCGATGCTGTCACACTCCTTATTAGGATCGACGAAGATTCTCTCAATACTCAAGATGGCAGAGGTAACCTTCCTATTCATCTGGCTTGTAAACACGGCTGGTGTGAGATTATCCCATGTATTCTTGAGCAGTCAGCATATGGAGTGACTTCGCAGAATTCTGAAAAACAAACACCGATTGAATTGTTATTTTATGAAGCGGAATGTGATAGAGACAGTATGGTGTATGTGGAAGCAATTAGGTGCTTATTTCAAGTCAACCCGGTCGATATCTTGAAGTGCCTTGTGAAAAATAAAAGCACGGATGCTGACAAGCACTAAGAAAAAGGCACTATTTTAGTGACGATAGTTTGTGCAAAAGTATGCGTTCACTGTACCAGTTCAGTTTCAATTGTTAATTGTTCATCGAGCAAGATGCCATAAGAATTGTAAAGAGTTAGTAGATAGTGTGATAGCTCTACTTTGCTCCCCCCTACTCAGATTTTTGGCTTATAATCAATCATTCGAACAATCAATTTCTCAAAATCTCCACTAAGTTCGCTCTTTATCCTATCTTCCAATCTCTCACCGTACTTGTCTTCATACACGGGTAGTATTTCATGAAGCAATGACTGATATCGCAAAATGGCAGCTGTCAAATGATATTCCTTCGTCCCCATGCCCTTCATGCTCTTTTCAATAAGTTGTACCGCCGTATCAATCGGTTTGAGTTTCATATTAACAAGATGAATCGCGGCATTTTTGGCATGACCGCTGAGTTCATCTTCTAACGACTTGGTAATGCTGTACCCCGTCCGATCGACGTACTTGTAATTCACTTCCTTTAAATGTTCCGGAGGAGATTTGAGCAAGACACTAAATAGTGCGTCTTCATCGGTACCGAATCTATCGACACCAGCCTTTTCCAATATCATTGCATCTTGCTCGGCGCGTTCCTCCGTATGCACTCCCACCGGATCATATTCCTCCTCCGCGTATTCATCACCATTGTCGAGAATCATCAAAATCAGTCTCTTCAAATCACCGCTCAATTCACCTTCCAACTTGGCACTCAAACCCTCGTCATTGAGATGCAAGTACGCCTTTCGAATCGCCGTCACTTCCTCCTTGGAACGTCCGCACAATGTCGTATAAACCAACAGTTCATCGGTACCCATACCCTCCACGGCATGTGTCAACACCGCCGCCTCGGCCTCTTCAATCGGACAAGCCAATAATTGCAACGCTTTCCCGAACGATCCGTTCCCGCATTCCTTCTTCATTAATTTGACCAAATTGACCTCGTGCACAGTTTCGTAATGACGCGCCACTCGATATCGATCGATCGGCGATAGATTGCCGAGTGCATGGATTAATTCGTCCTCGTCGGTGCCCCATCCTTTCGTGCCGGATCGAATGGTCGAGCAAATATCGGCAATATTGTCTGATGTGGGTTCGGATGGTGTATCATTATTCCCGGCGATGTATTCGAGGACGGCGTTTGGCCAGAGCGATGGCATGGTTTGCGCTGACTTGTCCCAAGATCAAGACATAGAACGAACAAAGGATCAAGATTCTTGGGGTACGTCATTCAAATCAGAAATCTTGAAAAACAGACGATGAAAAATCATGTCCGTTTTACGTTTGTCGCCATAGAACCATAGAACAAGGAAACCATGTAGGTTTTGTAGACTGTACCTAGTTCTTCTGGTAGAATTTCTCCTTTCAGAATCTCATCGGGCTTGATACCAAAATGAGAGAGAGAGTTCATTCGTAAAATCTTCGTAAACTATCACTCATGAGCATGATGTGTCAGTATCATCTTATGAATTGTAGTTTCTCTATTCTCTCTGGGGCCATACAATGTGGCAGTCATTGTCGTGTACAAGTCCCTCTCTGATAGAGCAGTTTGTTTTTCGAAGGCAGTAATAAGTATGCCAAACATTAAAAATAGATTCAGTGTTATTTGTTGCATTGACGACTCTGGACAATAGAGACGGGATGGGTGATGACGGGGCGGTGTGAACCCAAGCAAGTCACACATATGTACTTATTACCTAGTTCGTCCAGTGTTGTGTGTCTGTCAGATTCAAAATTTGAGTTGCCACCGATCTGAGTATTTCTACGTAGGAATTGATTGAATTTAAATTGTGGAATTTTACTGCCAAAATTAGCACCCTCAGGCGTACACACATCACGTCAGATCTATGTAGAGTGTAGAGGATTCTGCAATTGTGTACTCTATTGTACTGCACATGCATCATCAGTCTAGTACATATCATCATTGCGATGAGCCAAGTCCAGCAGAGCCGTCTGAGAGAGAAATCCAATAACTGCCGCTCAATTCATCAAGAGTATTTACATTGCAGTACACACTAGTGCAGCATTGAATTATCAATCATACAGAATCTGCCGCGTCCGCCTAGACTGAAAAACAACAACGCCACGACGGCCACGATGTTCGCCACATCGACCTGCCTACTCCTCATTCTCCAATTGCAATTCGAGTCATGTCACTGCCGATCCTGGCTCGACGTCCTCGATCCCAATTCCATCAACGACGGCATGCCAAATCACGACGACAAACACACCGATTGGATCGAACTGCATCAAACTCACACGCCTCTCTTTCAAGAACTCGACGCATCCTTCGTCTTTACGTCAGAACCCTCGGCCGTTCCATCGGCACCGCCCTCCTCTTCGCCCAGTCTCGATCCCACGAATCATCCCACGGCATCGCCGTCGAGACATCCCACGGCCATGCCAACGACGCCGCCCACCTTTGCCGATGCATCGTTACCCCCCGATCCATCGCGATCGTACTTTAATTACGACCTCTCCTCGCCCTACGGTCCCAATCAATGGGGACGAGTTCGTATAACCAATGACTTTTGGCATACTTTCGATCTCAACACCCATTCCAACAACAATTACAACGACTGTACATCGGGGAATAATCAATCGCCCATAGATCTATGCACCGCTCCCCGAGATTCCTGCACCGAAACACACGAAATGCGTCCAAAGTCCGGTGATTACAAAATGGATTCCAATTACATTACCAAACAAATACTATCCAACAAATTACGATTGATAATGGCACCGAGGACGGGGGAGGAACCCGATCCGCCCAAGGTCGATTTTTCGAGTAACGGTAAGGGCGTTATGGATATGACCAATATCGATTTCAAGTTTCCGAGCGAACATACCGTGTGTGGGAGAGTGTTTGATGGAGAAATGCAGTATTATACGTATCATGAGGGGAGGAGACGGTTTGTGGCCGTTGTTTTCTTTTTGGACGGTACGTTTTTGTATATATGATTGTTATTGTTTACACAATGAAAATGAATCTCTTTACCAACGACATAAAACTCAACATATCTATTTATGTATAATTGAATTGAATATATAGCATCCGAGTATTACCCCCAAAATCAACACTTGCAAGAAGTGATTAACGAATTCGGACGAGTGTTTAATGCCGACAAGAAGAAATGTCAAGAGAAACAACGAAGTAGGCAACAATCACAATCACAATCATCGGCGTATTCCTTCGCCGGAAGTGGTGGTGGAAATACTAATGATAGAAATCTTTTGTATGATGCCTTATTGGATGATTGGTTTCATTATGACAATGACGTTGATGAGAATGATAATATAACATTTACCCCCTACAATGACGACAACAATGACAATAACAACAATCAAACAGTACAAAATAATCGACGTCTGGCATTAAAATGGCACCCCTTCCATCCAGACATACAAAAAACCGTACATTTCTGGGGATACAAGGGTTCCATCACCGAACCGCCCTGCACCGACAAGATTGTCGATTGGAAAATCATGGATGTACCCACACCAATCTCCATGAAGCAATTACGTCAATTCCAACAATTGTTATTCAATCACGTCGATGGGGATTGCCGGAAGACGAGTGTCCATGCCGCACCGGGGAGTGTGGCACGGCCTATCCAGAGGAATAAACTCAAGTATTACAAGTGTACGAGGGATAATTATGTGAGCGATGAGGAACGGGGTGTATGCGGTGATGATGGGTGTCGAGTACCGTTTGGTGAGGGGTTGAATCCTTATTACGATCCTATTGTGGATGTTACGGGTCCTCCCACTCGGGCTCCTTCTACTTGAAAAATGATGTAGGAAGATATATGGTACATGGGGAAGAGAGAGAGCGAGATATGTTGTGTATTTTCTAGTTTCATCGCTTGGACGGGAATCTACAGGAATATATTCAAGCAGATTCAAGCTATACTTTTTGCTTTACGATAACATAAACTTTATTCCGTCATTCGATATGTCTCCAAATGAATTCAAGCTGCAGGCACTTGCCTAAACCACAAGTCAAGTAGACTTATTTTTATGAAGCCTAGGTAGGTACTGAGCTCATAATAATACGTAGTATTGCCCTTCTCATATCTCTCATATCCCAGCAGATCCCAGCGTACCAGTCAATAATTATTTTGTCTCGTTCGTATGTCCCTTAATTGTTTGAGGTATTGTGACGGTGATACACCATACATTCAGACCACATCATACTTAACAACTTTTTAGAAGACCTTCTTGAGAGCTTAAATCCAGCTTGCTAGGGGCATAAATGATTAAGAAACCTCCTTAATTGATGCTGCCCTGACCGAGACAAAATAGTGATCGAAATCTCGGAAGGGACATGTCTGGCCGTCATCCTAATATTAACGTTACTCGGGTCCCATTTGTCGCGGCTTGTTACTTGTGAGCTCAATGTGACGTAAACCCTTCAAGCTGATGATCCGTTGGCACAAATGTGTCAAAGTAAACAGTCGATCCTTCCGTGGAGAAAGGAATGAAACAGTAATTGTGCTGTATGCCAAAATCTTGTTGTCGATCATAGGGATTGTCCGAGACATCTATTCCGTAAGCGCGTACCGAAATACAAAGTTTCGTTTATGACTAATATAACCGTCTCGCCGTTTTCAAGTGTCATCGCTGTTGCAACCTGTGCAATGGGGATATCGGGGATAGATTCAAAGGATTGGTGAAATCCTGATACATCACAGATCTGTCCGGTGAGGCTGAGAACGCGGAAGTTCTTGCCGGCACAAAAATATTATCAGCGCGTGTATCAAGTTCGCATTTCGCCATGGCACTGTTAGTGTGATCAGGTTTGAGAGCGTAAGCGGATGTCGTATGTTGTATTTTGGAATTCCGGCTGAATATTCGAGGTCCGGAGACAATTGCTTGTACTGTCCGGTCTGAGGGGTGATGGAAAAAAGGAGTGTTAAACTCTATATTCGTACTACGTTAATTCTTTGCCATTACTGATATAACATTAACCGATTCAAGGACCGAACTGCCTAAGGAATAGTGGTCAAGAAATTTCTCGATTGTCCGTATAGCTTGGCTTCATTGCTATCGCTCCCTTGGGTATAGGGTGTAACTTTCTGTGGCGTTCCGTAGGCCGACCTTTCTCGAGGGCCACCATAACGTTCGTTTTCACGTGCTTTCGCTGCGTCGCATCGTTTGCGGATTTTCCGTTGCGATTCAGATCCTAGTGCGGCCCATTCCTCGTCACAGTAGTTGCAAAAAATATTTGAAGTGTTAACTCCGTTGATCTTCTTGGGGATTGCAGCTTCATCGTCTTAAGAGCCACGCCCTCCATGACCAAACCTACCGCCGCCGCGTCCAAACCAGCCACCACGGCCACGTCCCTTACCACGTCCAGCATTGGCTTTGCTGACAAATCGACGATCGTTACGATTATTAGGGTGGTTAGCCCCAGGGAATGCTTGTGCAACTTTAGTCTTGATGTAATTCACTGCTTGAATCCAATCATCGGCGAGGTTGTTGGACACATACTCTCTGGCATGAGAGATCATAAAGTTGTTGGGCACGTTAATTTTCTCGAGGAGTCGTTTCACCTTAGCCCTGTCAGGGCAAACCTAATCAGACTGTTCGTACGTAGTGTAGGCCTTTTGAAGTAGCGTTGCATAGTTCTTGAAAGAGAAATGCTGCTCATTAGAGTACGTTGCTTCTCAAAGGATGCAGTCAGCTTCTGTGATTCAGAGTTCGGTAAAGTCTTTTCCATCGCAGTGCAAAGTAGTGCCGCCATGGCTCCTCGGCCATCCTTAGTCTCCTCAAACTGCCTAATCCATTCGTAAGCTGTTTCTCCTACTGTTACTTCCATTATTTTAGTAAATACTGTACAATTATCGGCTTCAAAGGCAGCACCAGTAAGGGCCACCTGATAGATAAGAGTTTCTTCTGGGCTCGAGGCATCGGCTACCCGGTTCCGATCATCATTTACCCCCCTGATGGCAGCCAGGTAATTCGTGAATTGCTCGATCCACGTGTACCAATCGAGGCCAGTTGCTATCTACCCAGGCCTCTTGGGCGTCTGGGGATTTGCCTTTTGCTCGGCTGCGATATCCGATTCGATTCGTGCCTTTTCAAGGGCATCAGCATTCCAGTTGGCAATGGCGAGAGGTATGTTCCTCATCTTCTAGTTCGTGACCCAGAAGGCCAGCGCTTCTAGCTTCTTTTGAGCCATAAAACCGATA
>JALLPH010000752.1:0-15271 GCA_036939855.1 Cyclotella choctawhatcheeana
ATCCGGACCCATATAAACAAAGTAGACACAACTAAGATTTTCTAAAAAATCTTGACAAATTTGATACCTACGTACATTATTTTACCTGGACAACTTTTTTAGCACAACATTTAAATAACCTGACGCTGACTTTGCTTTGTCCTGTCGCGCGTCTCTAGCCACATTTTATCTAGCCACAGTTAGCTCAGCTCGGAATACCGCAACAAGGAGAGGAGGAAGGAGGAAGAAGATTCCAATGAAAGATACCAAAAGATACCCCCGCCCGCCATAGCCAACTAAAAGTGGCGGGACAACCCTGATAGTTTCACACAATGACAAAATCCCAAGCGTTGTAGCGAAACAACCCACCTTTTAATGGACACAGACAACCCAACGAAGAACAACAATGCAGTTGTAAAACCCTCCTCTTCTCGAAATCAAAGTGGTAGCAATACACGTGGTAGAGGAGGAGGCGGGAGAGCCGGTCGAAAGGGAGGACGGGGCCGGAACAACGATGAGACGGGCGATGAAGTCAAGAAGAAACGCGGGGGGAGGGGAAATGGTGGTGGTAGGGGAAGAGGAGGCGGGAGAGAAGGAGAGAATGAGGAGGGAAGGGGTGGGAGAGGTCGTGGCAGGTATGTTTGAATCTGCTGCTGCAGTTGAGTGATGGCAGTGGCATAAGTAAAGCTTGCTCTGGAGTTCTAATCGTGGAGAATAAACTCGCTGTTTGCTCTGAGCCTGAGAATGTATCATTTTACTTGGAGTGTATGTGATCTGTTTGAATCAACTGCGTTTCATCGTTGCTGCTCTCAATTTGTTCAATCCAATCTATTGTTCTCACTCACTCCATTATGCCTTAATTTCTCTGTTGACATAATAACATGGGTAGAGGCCGTGGCAGAGGTCGTGGACGCGGTCGAGGCAGAGGACGCGGACGCTCCAATGACGAATATCCAAACGGAGAACAAAACATGACGAATCAGCATGAAGAAACGCCCAATGTTTCGGAACCCACCCCCGCCATGCTGGGTAATTTGGGTGCCTTTTCGCCATTCATTTCTTCCCCCGGCCCCACCTCGGTAATCAGTGGAGGTGGTGGAGTTGTCGATAACCATCCACCCATTTTTATGAGTCGGATGGATACCCATCTTACTTCGGATGTGGATGTTATGGAGAATGAGGAGGAAGAGGATCATATTGCCGAGCAATTGGCGGTTGGATTACTTATTGATGATGGGGATGAAGATGATAATGATAATGATGGTCTAGTCATGACGGTGATTGAAGAGGAGAAGAAAGATGAAATGTGTCCTCGGGGGAAACAACAATTTGTTAAATTGCCTACTGGATTTTCGGTTGGAAGCGGTGGTAATATTGTGACGGCGGGTGAAGCTATACGTCAGAAAGAAGAAAAATTGGTAGAGCTATCTGTAGTTGACAATGAAGATAGCAACGGTGATGGTGCTGAGCCTGTTTCAAAAAAGTCAGATAAAAAGCAACGTGCGGCAAAGAAAAAAAGCAAGAAGTCCAATGCCAAAGACGAAAGCGAGTGCGAGGAAAGTGAGGAAGCAAACAATGAAGATGAACCCTCACAACCAACTTCTGCATCTGATGCCATTGCTAAGCTCAAGGCCACTGAAGTATCCATTGGAGAGACAACAAAAGTTCAAGTTAAACACTCTGAATCTGCTCTCTCTTTGTCGTCTCTAACAGCCAAGAAAGGCGAGGATGATGAAGCCCCCGTCATTAATTTTCTCGGAGGTGTCAACAACAATAAAATCACAGGCAAAGAAGAAAAGAAAACCAAAGGAAAGAAATCCAAAGGCAAGAACAAAGGTCTTGGTACCGATGAGGCAGCGAATCTTAAGGCGGCACGTCATTTCAATCGCTCTGTGCGAGCTTGTGTTGAAAGATCCGATCCACATGAAATGCGTGAAATACTTCGCAACAAACGTAATCACAACTATGCATTGGATGCTCATGTCTTGGAAACGGTGATGAAGGCGTACTGTCATGCGGCAATGTTTGAGGACGCCCTTTACTGCTTGCGTAACTGCAGTCTTCCGGGAACCCTGAGCTGTGCTCAGACAGAACGCATTCTTCTCTGTCTTCCTCAAAATTTGCGTAATTCCAGTACTATCGCTGCTGCTGATATGATTAATGCACTCTGTATTGCAACGGAATTTGACCAGCCAACCTCGCGCACATACTTTATGCGTATTGTTCGTGGTATAGCATTAGAATTTCTCGAGGAAGCAACCAGTGCACGTGATAGGATATGCTCAGGTATGTTGAAGTCAATTATTTGTTGATTTTTGTCTTCACATTATTCAACTTACTACTCTCATATGACGCAATCCATCTTAGCTCCTTGTGAACGGCTTGTTCGTTCTGCTCAGTGTGTGGTTGATGCTCGTTTGCGCCGTGGAAAGAAACCAACTGATTTGGTGGTGCAACCAGGTCATCAGCTCGGAGTCTTCATTCCTGATACTTTGGAGAATCGTGGTATCCAAGCAGGAGATGCAGTGGGAATTTGTGAGTTACCATGTACATAATATCACTACCATTTTGTATCTTTAGCATCTTCAATTTTAGAGAACTTACTAACCATGTTCATGATTTGATAGTGCCATACGCTGGACCCTATCCAATGAGTGCCGAAAGTCTGGATAGAAATATGATTGAAGCTACTGTTACGAATGCTCAGCCACTTGTGCTCAGACTACAAGACAAGGGTAATGCTGACTTGCATCAAATGTTGATCGATCCAGTGGAAAACAATGTGTATCGTATTGACAGGCTTGCCAATAGAATGGGTTACAACCGCCAACTTTCTGCTGCACTCGCTGTTGCTTCTCCTCTCGAAAAAGATGGTGATGATTGTTATGTGGTTGATAAGCGGCGTCCAAGTCCTGCCTTAATTCGTGCTATCACAGCAATGGACGAAAATATTGATCGTGTCATGATGAAGGGTGGGAATTTCAATCCTCATGCCGGTAACTTGGGAAGCGGCGATCTTACAAGCACTGCAGCAATATGCTCGCAAGCCATTCCATGGGATATATCGGAAGATAGTTTTCGTGAAGATTATTCACTTGATCTTTTGCAGGATACGTTACGTGAAGAATCGCTACTGGCATTGGAAAAATACGGTGCTCTTGAAGGATTGAATGCATCTCAAAGCCTAGCAGTAAAAGGGGCCGCTTCCAATCGACTCACCTTAGTCCAAGGGCCACCAGGTACGGGCAAGACAGCTGTAGCTATTCGTATTCTCCAGCATTGGGCACGACTTGCTATGGCGCAGACGAAATATGGAGAGCAACCAAAACCAATCCTAGCTACATCTGATTCAAATATTGCAGTAGATAACCTTGTGGAAGGTGAGTCAGTCATTGGTTTTCTATTGACCACGATGTGTGTGTGTTTGTTTCAAGATATCACTGACTAAATCCTTTGGACCTACAACAATAGGATGTGCCAATATTGGGTTGCGGGTTGTGAGATTAGGTCGACCTGAGGCAATTAGGCCGGAATTGTTAAAGTATTGTATCGACAGGCCACCTGAGAGAGATGGTAGAAGTGGTAATTCGGATTTCTCTTATGGTGGTATGTCCACGTCAGCATTCAAAGAGAGAATGAAAGTGCTGAAGAATGCACAGGTTGTGTGCTGTACTTGCATCGGTTCTGGAGGAGATATCCTAGATTCAATGACGTTTGAGCGTGTTATGGTTGATGAAGCGACACAAGCCACAGAACCAGCTGTGCTCGTGCCTTTGACTCGAGGGTGCCGACAGCTCGTGCTCGTTGGAGATCATTGTCAGGTGAGATTACATTTTCATCTTTGCTTTAATTATACTTGAAGCATCTCTAACCTTCTTCCGGACTGTAAATTACAGCTTCCGCCAACTGTTTTGAGTACAAAGGCTGAAGAGGAGGGTTTAGGTGTGCCTTTGTTTTCTCGGATGGTTGCGTGTGGGGTTCCTCCTTTCATGCTTGACACACAATACCGTATGCATCCTGGTATCTCCATGTTCCCAAGTGACCTTTTCTACGGAGGAAAATTGAGGGATGGTGTATCACCGCCTGAAAGGAGGCCGCTAGCAGGCTTTCCCTGGCCTCGAGAAGAGTTTCCAGTTGCATTTATCCCTGTCACCGAAGGCTCTGAAATTGATGATGGTGCCAGTAAGGCAAATCAGGCAGAAGTGGCGGCAGTTTGCGATACTGTTGTGGCACTTTTGGGTGGAGGACAGTGCACAGTATCTCAGATTGCTGTTGTAACGCCTTACGCTGCCCAAGTACGCCTCATACGCCGTGGTCTCAGGGAAGTTCTACCAAAAGGGCCTCCATACGTAGAAGTTTCTTCTACAGATGGTTTTCAAGGGAGGGAGAAGGGTAAGCAAGTATGCTTATTGCTAGTGACGGTTTACGATTATATCTAACATTTCATTTGCTCATTCTCCCAGAGGCGGTTGTGTTTTCTGCTGTGCGAAGTAATTCGTATGGAAGTGTTGGGTTTGTGTCTGACTGGAGACGTATCAATGTTTCATTTACTCGTGCAAGGCGAGCGTTGATTGTTGTAGGAAATCCAGGTGAGGCAGTCAAATCCACATTTGTTTCTTCGTCTGTGTTATCTACCCCCGTGTCACTCATGCCTTCCCCCATCACATCATCACATCAGAAACTCTACGCCGAGGAGACCCCGACACTTTTGGTGCATGGCTTCAGTGGGCAGATGCTCAAGGTGTGAACATGAACAACCCTGGACGTCCCCGAGGGAGGTATGATGCAGAAGTCCTTCGTAGAGTGAGAGGCGGTACAACAGCTGCAGAAATGTTGAAGGATGTCTTGGAGCGTCAGCAGGCCCAGATCAAAACTGCAGAACGCCAGCAAGCACAGGCTTTGAAGAATGCTGCTGGGCACATCATGGGCAAGGAGGAGGATGGGGACAAAGAAGATGAGAAGTCTGATCCCGAAGCGCTTAAGAATGACTTGAAAGAGCTCGAAAACTCTGATGGATGCTGGGATGACTCCGATGACGATGATGTGGGCATCAGCCGCAATGTGTCGCGTATCACATTGGCCACAGCTTCTTCAAACAAGAGCGAGGAAGGGGGAGCATCGGATGGGCCACCAGAGGATGCCTGGGATCTATAAGCTTGAAAATTGCATTCTAATTCATGTTTCATGCGAGATTGTTGAAAATGACTGCATGAAGTTGCATTACACTAGTTAAATCAGTCTCCTGACAAAAGTGCTCGATCACCAAACTTCTTCTAAATATTAGAGTCTGTGTGATCACTTTTCAAGTAGCTTTCTCTGCCTGACTGTTCAGCTGATCAAGCAAACCAAATGTCTCCTTAACATTAAGCCTCTTCGCCTGTGTATTTAGCCCATCCAAAATCGATAACATGTACGTGATTTGTTCATCAGTGGAAGCACCCCCTTTGCCGCTTGAAGCTGTAACCAACCTCTTGCTTTGAACAAGCACCCCATCCAAAACAGAGGAAGCACGCGTTACCCCCGCCACAGTCTTTTCGAAACCTTCCTCCGGTACACTGATTTTTCTCGCCTCACTAATAATAGTCTTGTACAAATCTGAAGCAGTCGTAAGATCATTCTCTAGACGTTTCGCTTGAGCATTCATCCCCTCCAATACTGCCACCCCGTGATCTGGATAAGTAGAGGAGGAAAGACGTCGTGCTTGGGTATTGAGTCCGTCAACTACGAGGAGGGCATGACCGAGCTGCGTGGATAGAGCAGATGTGGATTTTCGGATTGATAGTGCGTAAGATTCTTTTGATAGTGGTTTTGTTTCTGGAGAAGGTGCTAATACAGCTGGTGCGGGAGCTGGTTGGGGAGCGATTTGGACTACGAGTTCTTTTTCTTTGGTAGGAGCAGGAGCAGATGCCTTAACGGGGGCAGATGAGCTCGATACTGCTGTGGATGAGCTTGATGCACCGCTTGCATCAGCTGTGACGATTTCCTTTTCATATTTGGGCGTGGGCTTGAACAGTGACGGTTCTGTACCTTCGGCTTTAAGAACCTCTTTCTTTTCAACCACTGTTTCCGGTTTTGTGTCTTCCTTTGGCGTCGCAGTAGATGTTTCAACCATAGCTGATGTAGGTGCATCAGCAAGGGCCCATCGTGGAAATAACATTGCAGATGAAGCAACTGTGAAGGTATGCTGTAAGACTTGTCGCCTATTCACATCGATCTGTGGATGCTGATTATTATCTTCCTGAAGGTGCAGGGAACAACATGATCCACCTTCGACGGAGTTTCTGAAAGCGGACGGTGCTATGAATGCATCTGAAAAAGATGCAAGGGAGACAATCACAGCACTTTTTACTGAGATGATCATCGTAGTATCAATCGTTCTTGTGCACCGCCACACCACTTCTTCGTTCTCCTTAGCGAATTCGCAAGGAATTGAATTTGTTGTTTTGTACAGAGTTTCTGTGTTCAAGTGTGTAGGTAGTGAGGGTGGCGGGTGCTTACCTTACCTTTTAGGTGTGACAACTAACGGGTGCGTAAAACATAGTGACGTATTCATACGTCAGCTTCAAGTGGAGATAGACCTCAAGAATAGAATGTTGTCTCCACAGGTCTCCAAAACATTATTTCAGTCTCAGCATATTATTAATTAATGAACAATAATTCAAGTATATTATGAATTAAAAGCTTCTTTAATTATGAAGTAGAAGAAGACAACAGCTTATCTTTCGTCAAGACAACTGCATAAGTACTTGATCGGCTTAGATTTTGAACACCAGTCATGCACTTGGAAACTCGTAGAAATTTTGGTGTCACTAGAAATACTTTTGTTGTGTCTGACACATTGATCATGCATATTCGATCCAGAGATTCGTATTCTTTATACAATCTTTTGTATGCATTCATATCAGATTCACCGGTTATGTATGATAGTTTGAGATGCACAACATTCCATCGTCCACCCCTCATCTTTTCTGAGGTGTACTTGTTGAATTCATCCAAGGTGACTCGCCCCTTCTCTGATAAAGATGATGGGAGTATATTATCGATTTGATATGGACACGATTGCTCAATGAAGAGTTTGGTTGTGAATGATAGTTTTAAACGATGGACATTAATCAAGAATGATTCAGATCCAGACTGAGAAGTTATATGATGACCACTATCAGTCTTATGATGGTGACCATGCTCTGTTTTGGTAGAGGAGATGACAGGCTCCAATTTACTCGAATGGGGCTGCGTCTGCTTTGATGATGATCCAGTACTGCGATCACGCCTCGATGAACTCATAGGATAAGAAAATACTGGTGGAGGTGGTACATCTAGCTTGCTAACTTGAGGAGGTTGGTGGAGGATATTCTGCGTATGTGCTTGAGGAGACTCTTCTGGAGAATTCAGTCGTTTGGACCCCCGTGTGGGGGAGTCAATTTTAACCCGTTTAGCCCAATCTACTTCAGATGATTTTGGTTCTTTTCTGATGTCAGTGATGCTGGGACTAGAAAGCACTATATTTTTGGTTGCTTCCTGTTGAACTTGTTGGCGATAGTAGTTCAGTTCTTTGCTAGCGAGTTCATCAGTGGTCATATTTATGAGATCTTCTAATTTTAGCTGACCAGAGAGAACACGCGCACAAAGCATGGGATTCTTGGGGTCCTGTTGTATGCAAACAGTTTAGCATTAGGAAACCAGCGCACCCCATGGTTAACACAATGGAAATTACGTATTTACCTGAAGATTAAATCTTAATGTGCGGACCTGAAAGAAACATATTGAGAATTATAAGATGGATTAAGATGATGATTTATTCATGAACACTCTTGTATATTTACCTTTTCTCGATATTCATTGGAAGTATTGGTTTCATCAGTCTTGAACTTATCAAAGATGGCCTGTTCCAGGTTCCACGCGAGTACATTGGAGAAGTCGTGAGCATCCTGATGATTTTCAAGCCCGAATGTACCGAATCCCTGAGCAAGACTCTTCTGAAGGAAATGCCTACTCTTATCACGTGATGACTGCTCTCCGGCAAATAAAGAATCGACGTCATCAGAATCGAGTTCAAATAGTTCATCATTGTCTTTCGTGACACATGATGCCCGAAAGACTAAGCCATCCAGTAGATCATATCGTTCGTCCACAAGTGGTGGCCCCTCATATTTGAGCATCTCTATGTCAAAGCGTTCTTTCTCTGCAGCTTCCACTTCGTCATCCAGTCTTTTTTTCATGGCTACTGACTTCATGACTTTGTCTACGATAAACACTAAATTTCCGACTACCTTACTCTCACGAACGAACATATCTTTTGATTCTGCAACTAATTCATTGATTTGTTCGATATAGGTGGATATGTTTTTACCACCAGCTTCAAAGTATGAAAAGGAATCAATATGATTTTGAGCGGACTGTCTCCACATAGCTTCGCGCTTGACATCAGCTCGCAATCCTTCAAACAAAAGCGAAGCCCATCGAAGCAGCGAGCCCCCGGGACTTGTCATCGCACCACCTTTCAAAATGGTGATGGAAAATTTTTGAGGGTTAGGTCGGATTGATATTTGCTTCAGAGCTAAACAATCCCGCACTTCTTCCGCGACACTGTACATCACACGATGGCCATTCTCTAAAAGCATCCTTGCATTTTCAACAGCAATAACTAGTTGAGAGCTGCTGTCACAACTGACAGCAGCACTGACTGCTTCAATCCATTCGTAAATAGAGACTACCCATAAATATGCTGCCTTTTCTGCCGTCAGTGTTCTCAGTTGATCTGATAATACCTTCAAATCTCGTAATGCCCGTCGAAGTCGGATATAGACTAAAGATCCTGTAAAGTGAAACAGCAAAAAGTCTCCTGCAGAACCGACAAGAGATTCCTCATCGGGGAACTTGCCTTTATATACGTCATGGCTGTTGGGTTTTTCGTCGCTGAAAAGTTTCGTCTCAAGACCTTCTTTCATCTCAAGTGAACGTTTGAAGGTTTCATGCACAGCATTTTCTTGAGATAGACTTGCCTAATCACGAACACATTAAAGTAACCTGTGAGTATACATTGAAAACATGGATGGTATGTACGGACATCTCTTTGCTTACCATTGATAGAATTGAAGCTTGAGCAATAGCTTTCACTGAGAAAAGATCGACAATTTTGCCACCGTCTTCTAAAGCCCGACGTGATTCCTCCCACTGCCTTGCTTCATTCACGAGATTCTTAACTAACGTTATCATTCGAACTACTTCTGCATCCATATCAGTCGTCTCTTGACAAGGGATAGCTGTGTACAAATCTTGTAGAGAATTAAGAGGAATGCGGCGATCGGAGTCCTTGTCGAATGTAGTTGTGTTATGGTTCCCTTCAACCCATAATATGGGATAACACATAGTGTTTAATAGCCATTGCAGCGTCTTCACTTTTTGAGCAATCTTCTCTTCGACCTTACATTTTCGCAACAAAGTGGCTGCAGTGGAATTGCTATCAAAATCTGACATGAGAGACGCCAGGGCCTCCATACTTGACTTCAATTCATCCTTGCGCACAATACATCCTCTCTCTCGTAGTAAATCGGAAGCATGAGATATGATTGCATTAGCACGGCCTTGCAGTTCATCAGCTTCGCGTATCATTCCTTGCAGATAGATTTCATCATTCTTATCATGAATGATGGAAGATGACACGGTGTCACTCCTTGGGCAAAGTGCCATCAAAATCTTGGCGTCGTTAATGTCCGCTATATCACTAGCATTGTTAACTCGCCGAAGAAAGCCACTGACCATGACTTTCCAGAACCAGACTCTAATAATAGACAGAGATGAATACACATCGTTATCACACTTGAGGTCAAAGACCTGATTCAACCCTGCCTTGGCGTGATTAGTGCTCGACAGAAGTCGATCTGCATGCAGTGATGTTACATTGGTGTTGCTATTGCCACCGCAAATGAATTGAATGGCTTCGTCTCTCAACTGTAATATACTTTCAGGTGGACTGCCTCCTGCTATCAAAAAAATCTGACCACCTTCAATCAATAGAGAGCTCAAGTTCGTCTTGATTAGATTCAATATATGAGCATTTTTTGCTTGGTTGGTTAATTCACTTTCTTGATGAGTGGACTTCCAAGACTCAAACTGTCCCACTATAGACTTCGTTTTTTCGTGCACGCTTAGTGGCCACGAAAATACTTTTATCCAAAGACAAATGGTGTCTGTTGACGGCTCGATTGCTACTCCTCTGAGTCGATAATTCTTCAAGTTGGCAAGTTGATTGCACCGTTCCTGTAGGGATAGAGTTTCAGATGTCAACGCTTGGTGGAATTTTGAAGACCAATTCGTGATCTTCTCTCTAATCACAGCCAAACGTCTGAATTCGGGGAAGGACGAGGCGAATTGATTGTCATTGTACTGTTCACAAACTTGATTGATTGTTTCCAGGCTGATTAAATTGGCACTTGATTTCTGGTGGGGGTTGATTTGGGGTAATGGTGTGGTTTCTTCTACTTCAGCGCTGTCTGTCACGTCGGAAAAGAATCCATGTGATTCGAGAGCTACAAGAGTGGGGTATGATCATGTGAGAGGATTTCTTGGTTCAAATAGGCTGAAACTTTTCCTGATCCAATTAAACACCTACCTTCTATGAGTGAGTCGTACCTCTTCTTCCATTCAGATGCTCTCTTGTACTGATCGCGAACCCAAGAACCAGTTGCAACGCAGATCACTTTCTCGTCATCAAGAGCAAAAAGATGAAGCTCGCTATCAACAGCTTTACTGGGACGTAGATTTTTAACAATTACTCGTCCCTGTGACTTGAGGTCAATGATGTTCATGAGCTCATTGTGCAAGTCTTCAATTTGCTTGTAAGGAATTTTCGAACAAGTTGATGCTTCCATAACGCCAATGGCATTATTGTTCCAATCAATTAGCTCATCACGTATGTATAGCTTTTCTTCAACTACGGACAGTATAGGGAGCCTTTTCAATTCCACAAGAGCTGCTGCCACGCCAGATTTAGTTGTCAACTGCATTTCATGAGTGCCAGTTGAATCAGAGCCACTGGCATTCATGCTGCTTCGAAGATTAGCACCTATATTACTTTCGTATAAATAAAAAGACAGTAAAATTAGGTGGATAAGTTCAAGAAAATGCAAATACTAAACCAGGGTGGGGCGTACCCGATGATGTGATTATAAGAGTAACAATTAGCTGACAAGATTGTGATGGAATCCTTCGTGTTTTCCGCGAGGATAGCAGACGGTTGGGCTTCATTACCATCGAAGCCCCCAAATGAAAATGGAGGTGGAGGAAGTTTGGGCAAAGCCGAAAATCTGCGGATCACCCCCTTAAGTAGGTGGAAAGGTGGAAGTAGGTAAGAATGAAGAACACGAAAATGAGATGAGCCCCGTTTGGACATGGACATGGACATGATGAAATATGTTGTAGTTCTCACTTCGATAAAGGAAGAACGCTCCCGTAGCAATTTCGCCTGCGTCAAATCAAGTACCCATAATCTAATGGTAATTGCATCGTCAATTACTGCACGGGTAAGCAGAGATGGGACATGGACACCGGCAGCATTGATAATTGGTTTGCCTAGTGGATGAACATTCTTCAATGGATGTACCAAAGCTTCTTGCTTCAGGCGCTGTAGTGCACAAAGACATGTATCATTACTGCCGCCAACATTGATCGAATCAGTGGAAGTGATCGTATCTCTAGATACATTGAGCTGAATGCAGGCCTTTATTGCACTCCAAGTCTCCATCTCAAAAAATTGTAATCGACTTAGTTTTGCCTCTAATTTGACAACAAATATAGAAACGTCGACAAATTGCAGGGCTTCAGCTTCGGATGTGTGTCTCTCAATAGTATCAATTGAGTAAGTGTGTTGTGACTGCTCCCCAACAATGTCATTTGATGTTTTTATCCATTTCGCAGCAGGCTGGTATATATTGTATGTTTGATTCATAAGATTTTGAATGGTCGCGTCCACGCATTTATTCTGTCTCCTCCCCATGTATTGATTAGTCACATTAACCATAACAGCATCCATTGAGACATCAGACACTAGAGCAGATTGCAACAATGAATCAAACGATGCATCGACTGTAACTCGCTCTGTCAAGCCAAAGCACTGTCTCTTTCTTCCACCAGTGTTTTTCGCCAGTGCCGGATCAGCTCGTAACAAACGATGAAGTATTCTTACACCGTTAACTAACAAAGAAAGTAAAGTTTCTTTCGAAAATTTTGTTTGATCAGCGGATCCAACTGTATGCCCAGTGGACAAACACTTCAGAAGAGTCCACCCTGTGTCTTCTGACAGAAGCCACTCGCATGCCTCTAGTGTCTCAGTAAGGTATCGACAAAGTGCTTTTACTTGAAATGCAGTTATGAATGGACCAGGCTCACTTGTCGCATCTTCTTCCTCCTCTTCTTCCGTTTCGTCATTTGCTGGAGATATGTGCTTGGCAAGGTGCAGTTGCAGTGCAATCAATCGTTTGTACTCTCCAATTTTTTTACGACCAACTGATATTATCGAGTCCCCACTGGCCTCAGCAGCAACTTGGCTGCAGCTTTTGGCCGATATGTCTTGATCCCGTGGTGACTCTATCGTTGGGGGGAGGGAAGATCTGAATGATTGTTCCCAGCTTTCATAATCATCATCTTTCGACAGGTCCAATGTACAATTAATAAGAGCACGAGTTCTCTTGGCCCACACTCGGACTGAAGGACGCACCACTTCCGGATTCAGGGGCATTGTATAAGTAACACCTGGATCGTCACCCAAATAAAGAACGACAAACTCGCCATTGGTATACGATAAAATCTTTGCATCATACCAATCTACTGCATCTTCACAAACTTCTTCCAAGGAGGACTCAGCGTCTGATTCATAGGATCTCTTTCTTTTCTGGTGTAGTGCATCCATTGGCACATTATTCATATTAGACGACAGTAATCCAGCTTGATCATGGAATAATCCAATAGCTACATCTTCATTTCCATTGGCTTGTTGCAGACAGTAGAGAAAACGGGAGACTTCGGGTCTTGACCGAAATTTGTAGCTTTCATTAGGCGAGTAGTAATAAACGTCACATGTCTTATGACCTGCATTGACACGGGGGATACGACGTAGTACCCACCCCTGTGGTAGGTCCTCTGCTGGTTCTGCGGGGAAGGTAAGGTCTTTCTCAGACAGTTTTCCATAGTTGGCCGGTATTGTTGTGTTTACTATTGGGATAGATGCCGTGGTATTCTCAACTTGACCATCACTAACAGCTGTAGTTGTATTGGAATACACAACTCTATGAAAATTAACAACCATTGGCCTCTTGGCATCCCTCAGCTGACTTACTACCCTATTGAAGAAGTCACCCCCAACTCCTGATTGTTGAAATTCTGGACTATAGAACGAATTTCCATTTATGCCTGTAATTATATCGCTCACCTGCAACAAGTGACCATTAACGGCATCGGGCAAAAATGCCTTGATTAATATATAAGGCGATGGTGCTGTTTGATTCTGCAATGTGCGATATTGGCTAATTGCATTGATTACAGTTAAATCCACCGTATTAGCGCCAGTGTGGGGCATGTGTATTTGTTGAAGGGAGAGGCCCAGGCGTGGACCTGTGTATAGCGCATTGATATGTTGGATTTGGGGTTGAGGTTCTTGGCTGGTTTGCTGTACTAGTTCTATGATGTGCTCGTTTGGTGGCCGTTCTAGAATTGTTTTAGTGGGTAACGGATGGACGGGTGGAGCTTGTGGCTTCGTTCCACCGACATGAGGAGCTTCATCAGTGTCACCATCAGGATCCCAGTAGACCTCAAACCATCTACCTACGAGACTGCTTGCCCACTCATTGTATTGCTCAGGTGTCATCTCTCTCTTCTGAGCCTCCTTTTGGTTGTCAGCGGCAGAATGACTGTGCGTTGCTATATTCATTGGTTGCAACACTGCTTAAGTTTGATTGTCTTGAACATGGTTATGATTGTGCGGTAATAATAGCAGTCACAAGTCACAAGTGGTTACAAAAAAGGCTTGCTCTATCACCCACGAAATGATTGTTAGGCCAACCCTAGCTTTTATGGGGGCTCTCAGACCAAACAACCCCACATGCTCTCCCCCCGCCAATCCACCTGTCACTTCAACCATGTCCGTCAAAGGCCAATTACCTGTGGGAACCTAGCTGACTATGCCCATCAATGGAGACAATAGCTGCAGCGGGAGCACGCCAAAGGCAGCCCATTTGCATCCGGACAGCCGGTTTTGCTTGCTCATCACCACCTAGTAGTGCTTCCTAGCTGGGCTACTGTTTTCAGCACTGAAATCGGCCATCCAAATGGACCATCGTAGCCTGACATAGCTCACACTGTTGCTGTGGCTGTGCTCCTGACATCGCCATGGCTATTGTCCTCTGATGGTGAGGCTAAATTCTCACAAAAATAACAGAACAACGGGTAATAACTGGCCGCAGATTGCCATGACGAAGAGGTAAGTGAAAGTTGGAGTAGACAATTTCCATATTAGGTGACAGCCCTTATCACAGCTGCGCAACACCTGTGCAATATGTGCCTCTTGTGGGAAGCGGAGTAAGAAGAAGGCACTGGATGTAGACCTCAACATCAAAAAATAGTTACATTTTTGTGTTGAGTATAAGGAATAGGCGAATATTCCTAGTCTAGCTAGTATAAGGAGCAGATAGTAAGGCATCAGATTATTCCAACCTTGTAACAAACCTTCAGCACAAAAGATATTTATTGAGTCATCTCCCTTTTAATCACTTACATGCTGATGAGCTTCACTTCAAACAATTCAACTTCATTTTCCAACGCTGGCATACGCCGATAAGAGAATTCTAGTAAATCATTATTGTAAGACAAAGATTCAAGGAAATGATTAAATGATTATGAAACGAGTTCATGATAATACCAACATAGATTGTGATCCAAAACAAACATGAACAAAATAGTCAAATAGTGCTGCAGTAAAACAATGAGCTTGTTCATGTTGACAGTGACACTTTCTTTAAACTCAGGCACTCATGAGACCAAAGTATGTGAGCACTGGGACCATAATACCCAAACCACTGCAGCTGGACCATTCCGATTGCTCATTATGGGTATGATGAATGATGATGCACTGTTGAGATTGGAATCTAAAAGGTTGAACCGTCTCCACCAGCTGACTTTTGATGTGTTGGCCAAGGAAAAGTGGCTTATGCTTTCCTCACTCGTGAGAGCAAAGTATGTGAGCATTGGGACCATAATGCCCAAACCACTGCAGCTGGACCATTCCAATTGCTCATTATGG
>JALLPH010000753.1:0-15122 GCA_036939855.1 Cyclotella choctawhatcheeana
ATGGTGATTTTCCGATCAGTTGCTCCCACGCAGTTGGCCAGCAACTATTGGAAAAAGTGACCATTTGTTACTGTCTGTAATTCCTTATGAAAGAGGATATACTTCAAGGAGTGCATGGGATAGATTCGTGGTGCAATTTTTGAGGATGGTGGATATGGGGGTTTGATTTGCTTTGCCATTCCCTTGAGCTTATCCATTTGGATGTATTTATTCCTTCTGTGTTTTGTCTGCCAGGGCCATAGGGGGGGGGGGGGGGTTGACCGTACTGATCAACGAAGATGGGTTTATTACTTGAGGGGGGAGGAGACCCCCAAATAGTCGGCAAAATGATTGTGATTGCTACTGTCCGTGATAAAAATAGATTTGTGCTCTTTGATTAACTTGGACAAGCAGCCAAAGCCACAGGACTTACAGTGGTTGTAGTCCCTCTCATAGAGCCTCTTTATCGAGAGGGATGCGTTCAGAAGAGGTGCATTCTGGCATTGCATCGAGGAGGCAATGTGGTGGATGGTGGATGGCTGTAGTCGTTGTTGGCCCAGCCCAGTCTGGTCGCCAACTCCAACTCCCATGCGGCGGACCTGCCACATCCCCCCTCTCAGCAGAGGGCCGGTGTTGCTGTTTTTGTGATGAGAGGCGACCACGGCACGATGCTGTAGGAGCATTAGGAGGACGCTTGAGTTAGAGCAACATCTTGATTGGTCCAGTGTATTGGCTCTACCATTCTGTGCTTTAAGATTCACTCATACTATTAATGTGTAAAAATATTTTAAATAAGCCGATCGACCGTTCAACTGACCGTTAGATCGCGCATCATCCAGGTTTATTTTTAAATCTAACTTTTGTACTTGGCCCAGCAATCCAGAACATCCTCAGCAGTCGATACATAGGAATCGGTACTGTTTGACCAATTCCTATGTACATTGTTCAAGATGAAACCCGGCCAACCTTGAATGGGCCTAAAAGAACTGTATGGTATACATGTTGAATTCAAATCTCAACCTTGCAAAATCATTCATCATACTTACAATGAGACATTGAATGGGTTGAGATGTGAGATGCTGTGAATTGTCTGAATCAGTCCAATCACTCTCACTCACGGTGAAAAATGTAGGGGCCTTGTACTTAGATTGTCTCCACCTATATGACTCAAAAGCAGGTTTGTGGTGATTGTTATTATCATACATGTTGAATCCAAATCTTAACATTTCAAAACTATGCATTGCACTCACATTGATATGTTGAAAGAATTTAGATGCTACCAATTGCAGGAATCAGTCCAGACTCACGGAACCTTGGTGTGAACAGGAGCAAAAAATCTTGAATTACTGACATTTTTTCCACGAGAAATCTGCCTTCCAGGTTCAAAGTGTCTCCCAAAAGTTCTGTCAATTGATGCTGAAATGTTTACAGCTGAAATCATGTACAATAACAGACCAAAAACACTTCTCAAAGTGGTATTATAAGCAAATTTTTTCTATAGTTAATGCAGACTCTAAATATCTTCAAATTATATCGAAATCAGTGGACAGCCTCTAACTAAATAAGAAATAAGCCCATATTCTGATTCTTATTTTTAATGTTTTTGATAAGAACAAGTCCCGATATAAATTTTCTTAGCAACTTCATGTGGACACTGGCCAATAAGTGCTGGTTGTCAGAAGAAAAGCAGCACAGCTCATTTCCTTGTGAAGCGGAAGAGATGAAACAAAAAGAGTGGCAGAATCATGTACCAAATTGGATTCTAATATGGTAAGTGTTCTTAGGATTATAGTATTCGAGGGCAAATTGAAGTCAGGGCTAATCAACGAAGACAACACTCTTTCTTACAAATATTTGGCAAAGTGTGGGTACCAACTACCACATATTCTATCCGACTAATAGCCACGTTGTATATGATGGACACACCATCACTCTCTAGACTTGCGTAGACAAATTGTAATCTCACAACATGAATTTTTGATCAACACCAAGTCTTACGCTTTTACATCCATAAAAGCATTTACAGGTATATGAGCCCACTTGAGCTTCTTGGACCTGCAGATCTCTGCTATTATTGGATTCGTTGCCCTCGTCGTCAGCTGGGGGCCCTATCTAGGCTGCTCTGCTTGCTGGATCCTTGCCAACTTCCTCACCGCAATCCTCCCATTTACAACTGTTGATCTTTCGTGCGTTGGGCCCCTCAGTCGCCACCATCTAATGACTCATCACGTTTGTCAAGACCAAGACATCCTTAAAAAAAAACTGCCATATTTTGGCAATAAACATTCCTCCAACTCCAACACAAGATGTTTATTTATCTTCCTCTTTGACAGCTACAATAGCAACAACAATACAGCCATAACTCCAGACATTGACAAGAAATGGGGGCTGCTCATCGACACCTTATCATCCACTTCCACAACTCCTATATTTATCTACATTCTCTACCCTCCCTCATGTTATCCTACTAATTTGGAACCATCCAAATTGGTTCTCTGGGGATTTGATCACCCGCCAGATTCAATTATTTACTACTTCAACCTTAGCCTTACTCATCTTCCAGTTTGTCAACGGTTTTCTCCACCTTTTGGACTCTATTCCTTCATTCACATAATACCGAACTACTCTACTCTTTCTAAACAAAATAAACAATTACACACTACACAACAATCATTTCTATGCGGGCCTTATTACTTATTATGTTAGTGTTAGTATGTCTTTCTCTCTCTTAGAATCTCAGTCCAATTTCCAAAAATGCTCACGATCATTGGAGTCCTTTCAATGTCAAAGATGGGATGGACAGACTGGGTCTTCCGCTTTTATATCATCCGTAATAAAAGCATCTACAGATGATGCCATGTCAGATGACGTCAGCAATAAGTTGAATATGTGTGCACTGTAAAATTGCGCTAGAATTTGTGGGCATGAAAATTAGCCAAATGTGTGCTCCCAAATGAACTACGATAAAGATGCATGCCAACCTGGTTCATCGATCGTTGGTAAAGCGAAAAGGAGCAAGAGTCAAAAAATCATGTTTTGGCACAGTAAAAAGTACTCCACCCGTGATGGGGCTCGAACCCACGACCACACGATTAAAAGTCGGGCGCTCTTCCTACTGAGCTACACAGGCAGTCCACAGATTTTGTGTCACGTTTAGAGTTATATAATTATTACCTCATTTCATTCATAAAGGTAAGGATACCTAGGTACGGTAAAATGAATAGGCCACCATAGATAATACCTGTCAAATATTTCTATTATTTTCGGCCATCCAACACGCTCCCGCCTCACCACCAGTGGCGAGTGGCGGGCACCGTCCACCGTCACAGGACAAACATGAACATCACATCGACCTTGTTGATCCTTCACACAGATCACTAACACCATCAGTTAAAAGACAACATGACAGCCATGGCTCCTAACGGTGAACAACGTCGACGACGAGGTAATAGAGACGGGAATAAAAATGACTCAAAGAACAATCATAACAAAAGCAACCAGTCACCTGCGGTCAGTGACAGATATCACTCATTGAGCTATAAACCTCACAACACTCTACTAGTACAATTTACAGAACAAACTCCAACATGGTACGATTGCGGTCGAAACACCCCAGGTAGAGATGACATCATTCCCACGAATGGTGGTAAATCGCGCAAGGGCAACACTCGTGAAATGGTTAACAAATACCGTCAATTGGCAGATGAAATTTACAGCCACGAAGTGTCCCTCTCTCGCAACGCCCCCAACAACTCATCGTCAGATGAACAGAAGGATGAAAAATGGGTAGAAAACACCATGAAACGCGGCACGCTCAAAGATCGTATAGCTGCCATGTCTGTTGTAGCTAGTATGGATTGTATTCACAAACTCTACTCATTAGATATGCTCCTTGATCTAGCAGGATGTGGCGTCTCCAATAATGGGCATAACAATGCGCCTAATTCTCGAATTGGTCAGATGGCCTCTGAAGCATTGGCTGATTTATTCATAAATACTTTGTTGCCTAACGATCGCAAATTGATATCATTGGAGCAACGTCCTCTCTATCAGTACGAGAAGAAAACACTCAGCCCACGTATATTGCTGTTATGGCGTTACGAAGAAATGATCAAGATTCGATATGCTTCCTATCTTCAGCGATACATTGGGAGGACTTTAGCGGGGGAAGACGAGCTCTCGAAAAAGAATGCATTGGTAACTGCCTCCACTTTGTTGACCGAAATTCCCGAAGGAGAGGACGTATTGTTGAACTTGATTGTAAATAAGATTGGTGATCCAGCAAAAAAGATTGCAAGTGCGGCTGGGCATCAGTTGAGAGGGGTATTGGAAGAGCATCCTGTCATGGTGAATGTTGTTGCTCGAGAGGTAAGTTCGTACCAATTGATTTACATATTGAAACGCATTTCTATATCTGCTCATGTGCGACAACGGTAACGCCCATAGGTTCAACAATTGGCGCATAGGCCCCATCTTTCACCAAAAGCACTGTACAATTGCGTTATTTTCTTAAATCAACTACAATTATCTCGTGACGACGACAAAGATGATGTATCATCTCAAACGAGAAAAGACTCATCATCATCCAGCAAATCAACAACATCAACATCACTCCCAGCATCACTAATCAACACATACTTTCACCTGTTTGAAATGACTGTCCAAAGAGACAACAATGACAAAAGCAAAAAGAAGGGTAAACACAACAAAGCAACCTCAGATTCATCTGGTATGAAAAGTCGTCTCCTTTCTGCACTCTTGACTGGTGAGTGCATGTGTTGTACTGAGAAGTTAGGTTTCACCATACTTACATCTAATCAACTCCCACCATTATGATTGTTATAGGAGTCAATCGTGCACATCCGTATCTTCCAAGCAAAGATGCAGCTATGGACCAACACATTGATGCCTTGTACAGGATATCACACACTGCACCTCCTGCTGCATCGACTCAGGCGTTGATGCTTTTGTTTCAATTGGCAGTTGGGAGTGGAGAACAGGCTACACAGAGTGTTGGAGGTAACATTCAAAATAATGCAAGTAAAGACGGTGGGGATACTGTAAGGAAGGATCGTTTTTACAGAGCTCTTTACAGCAAACTTGGTGTGGGTGAAATGTTCTCAGGCCGTCAGCTGACCTTATTCTTCAATCTTCTGTACAAGGCGATGAAGTATGACATCTGCACAGAAAGGATATGTGCATTTGCAAAACGATTGATGCACTCTGTTTTACATGAATCGCAATCTATCATTTGTGGAACGCTGTTCTTATTGTCAGAGATAGGCAAGTGTCATCCCGAAATACTGGCAACAGGCTCTAGCAGTGCTGTTGGTGTTTCATCGTTTGATCCAACCAAAAGAGAACCCCGCGCTGCATTTGATGGCAAAGCCGCATCCTTATCTCAAACATTATGGGAATTATCTTTACTTGCCTATCACTTCCATCCATCAGTAAGCAAATTTGCTACAAACTACGAAGATATCACATATGCCGGTGATCCACTGAAAGACTTCTCATTGGTCCCATTTCTGGACAAATTCGCGTTTAGAAATCCCAAGTCAGTGAAAGCTAAGAAGGAAGGAATTGCTGCGGGACGAAAGACAGCATCCGAAAAAGTCATGGGATTACCCATGAACGATCCTAGTCATCTAGAGGCAGAAACAATTCCGGCTGAAGAGCGGTTCTTTCATCAATTCTTTGTTGAAAGAGCCAAACGTGATGAAATAAAGGGTATTGTGCGTGGTAGTGGTGATACCAAGGATAGAGATGGCGACGAAGACGATGCATTGGATGCTGCAGAAAAGATGGCGGAATATGTGAGTTATACATCATGTTGTTGTATTCCAAGCAATCATTGTGAAATTTTCTCCACTAATTCGTTGATCAAATTTTTACATCAGGACTTTGACTGGAGTGATGTAGACCCAGAAGAAGAAGAATTTGCAACTCAACTTGCAGAGAAATTGATGGAGAGCTCAGGCCATGGGAAGGCCAACTTTGATGATGAGGATCCTGATATGGATGATTGGAGTGATTTTGATAGTGATGAAGAATCTAAACAAGATTTAGGGGCAGCGAGTGACAATGAAGGGGTGGATGCCATTAATCAAGAAGATGCTTTTATGGATGCAGAAGATAGTAGTGATGATGAGGGAAGGCAGCTCATGGAAGGAATCAACGCAAGTGATAGTGATAGTTTTGAAGGTTTTGGAATGCTGGATGGTTCAGATGATGACGATGCGTCTTCAATTGAAGAAGATAGGAGCAACAAAATGCAGCATTCGAAACAGCCGAAGGGCCAAAAGAGAAAGAAGGCGGAAGTGTCAATCTATGCAGATGCTGAAGATTACGAGGAGGTAATCAAAAGAAGATAAGTATGCCGATGTTTTTATCTTATGAGGTGTAAATAGGAGATTAATATAGAAATGCAGTTCTATCGTACAAAGTGAAGATATTCTATCCTCATTCGTCTTTATTGTATTTGATTTGTTCCGGAGCAACATCTTGCACAACTTCAAAACTACCTGTTGCTCCGACATGGAATACAATAACAGTATAGTAGAGCTTTCTCCCCTGAGAAAATGAAGCTGGGGCTGGTTCGACCACTGCGTTGGATTGCTTGGGTTTAGTTTGACACAACATGACCTTTCCTAAAACATACTTACTGTCATCATCGAACATTTTAGAGGGAGAATATTTGATGGGGCAGCCATATGCATAGGCTAAATCTTTCTCGTTCCTTAAGATTGATTCCTTGCTTTCGCTCTCAGTTCCTTTGTACGTACACGTGTAGTATATTTCACGAGTTGAGATGTCAATTTGAGCACCTGTCACTGTTGCTGTGTTACCTTGCTTGTAGATTTCATTGCCCGGATCAGGCGTGAAATCGGCCATGACCAAGCACCCATTCGGAAATGACAGATGAGTCGAGTCTAAAGATGTCAAGTTGTGTCCCTTCAATTTATTATCATCTGTGGATGGTTTTTCTTGTTTAATACCCATACCTGACGTTGTCAAAGTTACCTTAATGGAGTTCAGGCGCGATTGTATTCTTGTTTGGACTTCAGCCACGGTACGGACATATTTTGATTTCGAACCATCAAGACTTTTCAGTTCAAGTTCTCTGGCTTGCTTATAGGCATCATGTGATTCAAAATTCTCCCGACGGGACGAGACATTGAAGGCAGAAGACAGTTCATCTACAGCATACGCGGCATCGGGGCTTAATAGGAAGTCACCTATATTGAATTTCTTGCCATACAGTATGATGCTGGCCCTAAATCTTGCCTTTAAAGGGTCGAAGCTCACGCCACGGTACATTGATGTGAATTTACTCCCCTTTACTGGTTTTTCAGTGCTGTGGATCACTTTCTCATCATTTTCTCCATCATCAGTAATATCGGTTTTGATTTGGGTCACGCGCAATTGAATGATAGACAGTATATGATCGGCCGATGGGACGTCATCAATTGATATACCTCTAACCTCAAGTTCAGCTGCACGGGCATCTTTATATCTCTGCATCGATGTGAAATTGTATTTACCGTTAGCCCCTTTTGTGGCTTGAGTCATCTCATCTACAGCAAGTGCTAGAGTGTTCAACAAAAATGGAGGAGGTATGGAATTGTGAGTGAAGCATACACGCAGACTCAAGCGAGTCGATCCCCAAACATCAAAGCATACCTGCATCAACTTCTAGATCAAAATCTCCTCCACAACACGTTTTACCCTTATATGTCATGGTTGCGTGAAACTTCCCGTTCTTTTTGAAAGTGACACATCGATAGGCACTTTTCTTCTGGTGTTTCTGCGCAACACGTTCATCTGTATCTCCCCCCGATGATGATAATCGATGAATGTTCAGAATACGTTTTTGTATTTTTGACATGACCTCCTCGACCGAAATATGCTTGAATTCTTGCGTCCCATCGTCTGCAGCTTCAATCTCCAGTTTTCTTGCCTTCTGATAGTCTTCCATGGTGGCAAAGTTAAGTTTGTCAGGATCATGTTGTTGTCCCAGCGACTTCTTAAATTTGTCAATGGCAAGGGCACTATCTGTTTCTAATTTAAAGACTCCCACGTTACGTCGGATGGGACCGTCCATAACACGGCCTACGAATTTCCCCTCGGCTTTGTCGAAATATACGCCGCGGTAAATAGATTTGCGTCGCTTTTTGGGGGGTTCCTGCTGTTCTATGTCATGATTTTCTTCGATGTCATCCTTCTGTGCTGCGGTCGCCTGTAATATTTCTTCTGTTTCGCTGTCTCCTGATAATTCTTTGACCATTTTGTTGGGCTTGACTTGAACTTTGTAATACTGTAGTTTACAGAATATGAGACTCCTGGGAGGTCGCAGATAGGGATGGCTGATATCTGAGAGCTCCGGTAGTGTGCATTGAGCGTACCTAGTGTGGTTTTTGTCCATAAGGCTCGATCTTACTTTTAATCTTCAATTTCATCCATCCCTGACACCTCTCTAACCAGCCTTCTTATCATAGATCAGACCTTGTACATACTGCAGGAAGCCCAACACAACTACTCTATTTTTCGGTCTCTGTTCATTCGTTCACCTGTTACAGTTTTGAGCCTTCATCAAGCCCTAGCCCTAGCCGTCCGACGTCTCCGTCTCTGTTTGTCAAGCTATCAAGAGCCCTATGAGGTCTAGAACATCACAATCCGAATCTACCACCCCATCCAAAGATCTAAGCAACGAAGATCTTTTGAATTCCATTGCCGACCAACACCATGCAGGGGGGGCTGTATCAGACGAAGGTGACGGGAGCAAAAACCGTAGACATTTGCATTTAGAGCTGGGTCCATTGGTGATTAGTGGGGCAGCGATTGATCGCGTTAGGGCTAGGATTGTTTCATTGTGAGTTACAAATATTATGTTTACTTAGTTTCAATTTATTCCACATTGAATCATGAATATATCCGGCTCATTTCTTCTTTTGTCCTCATTAGCACATCCAAATTAACAATGGACACACTCAGACCACTACCCTTATTTCTTGGCCTTGCTGGTTCATCTCTTTGTATAGCCCCCGGCGCCTTCTCCTCACCCATTGCCGGGCAAGGAGGAGGATCACCTGCAGAAAAAATCCGTTCCCGCATGTCAAGGAATCTGGCCTTCTTCTCCACCAATTACGTATTCTTAGCACTAGGAACTGTATTAGTTGTCGCATTAATGCACCCTATTATGTTAGTTTACGTTGGGGCCACATGGGCAATGTGGTATCTGCACATAACTGTCATCAGAGAAGACATTCGGCTCGTTATTATGGAGAAAGATTTGAATGATATACTCAATCCCAAACGACGGTCTTACATATTGACGGTATTAACGTTATGGGTGGCAATTTGGAAGTGCTTAAGGCCATGCCTTATGGGGACAGCAATTAGTGCAGTGCTTACGGTGTTTCATGCCTTGATGAGAGATCCAAAAAAGTTGGTTTTAAATACTGGTAGTTCCAAGTCTGCGGCTATTGGCTCGGCTGATAGTGATGATGAAAGCTCGGGCAGTGCAGTTATTGTGGAACGAGCTGACAATGTTTGATTTAAGTGGTGGAAGATAGAAGTAAATTCTGAGAGAGATGAATTAATTCTGCACCAAATCTCCATGAATAAGCTTTCACTTAATAACACTGATGAAGCTCAGAATCACATAAGTGTTGTTGAGTGTATTATTTTATTCATGATGGCAAGATTTCCTTGCAGCTACAAACATCTACCTCAAGGGCATCACTCCATCATACGTTGCCAGTCTCCTGTAGCTTCTGTCTCTCTTAGCCGGTAGCCATTGACAAGTTGCCACAACGCCAACTGTTGCAATGCGGAACCTGGTAATTCCATATTTTTGTCTTCTTTGTCCTTGTCTCGTTTACCAGATCCTCTTTCATTGTTTGGACCGTCCAATACAAATTCAATCAACATTTTCATTGCCTCCATCACCTTAAGGCACAATAGGTACATTATGTGAATAAATGAGTGTATATGTTGAAACATAGCAATGATAAACCTCAAGCTGATGTTGTTATGCTAGATCCAATCCAGCAAACTCAAAACCGGATGCCTAACTCACCTCGGGACTTATTCCCTGCGTCAAAGGTTGAATATTTCCTTGCAAACTAGCAATATACCGCGCTATACTACCTGCAGAATTGTTTGTTTGATTACCCAATAAAGGATTAGCATCAGCACCCTTATCAGACGGTATTTCTTCTCCCATTTCTATTGCTAGTTCACGTTTCAATTCCAATGCTTGTTGCTTCAAATCATCAATGAATTCTTGAGCATCAACTTCAATAATTCTTCCGTCATCAAGTTCGACTTTCACTTGGCCGGTTACTGTAGGTTCATCAAGATTGATGGAGTCATCTTCCTCGTCTTCTTTGGACGAAGGAAGTGCCTTCCCTACATTGCTCCACACCGCCTCCGGATCATACTCATTGCTTGGAATATTCTTTTTCATACCCCCAAATCCCTTTTCAAACTCTTCCCAGCTTATTCCTAAAATGTTTCACAGTATTTAGTATTTGGATTCATTGACATGAAGAAAGAGCAAAACATTACTCACTCCCATCATTATTTTTGTCGAAAAATTCCATGAAAGTAGCCACTTCAAACGATGGTGTCTTTCCTTCGTACACTTCTGCCAACATTGCTTCTACCTCATGCCATTCCAAATAGCCACTATTATCTGTATCCAACTTCTTGAATGCAGCTTTGTACTCTTGCAACGTTGCATCAGCTTTGATATTCATCAAATTCTTCAATGCTAGTACATACTCTGCATTCCGGAACATGTAACCAGTCATCATGAGTTGGAAGCACAACTGTCCTAATTTCTCACTGGAAGTCTGCACGACTGTTTCAATTCCCATGGCAGGATTACTCAAACCTCCAAGTAACGATGAGACAGCACCGGACATGGATGCGACAACTTCAGGATTAGCCTCACGGACAAACCTACCAATCGCTTCGTTGGGTCTCTCCTTTGCAATAGTTCTAAAGATAGCATATGATGGATTGTCACTCTTCCCCGATTCAATGTCTGACTTTCTCTGAGAGAGCGTTTCTAGTGCATCACCCCAATCGACGGGAGATGCACGAGCTAACGCCGATTTCAACGATTTTTCGGACTCAATGAATTCTGATGGGGCTTTCTTCATATAGAGGTCTTCTTCATCGTCCTCGTTGGCATTCGTGTCATCAGTAATGCCACTTGCTGCTGTGTACTGTTTATCATTTATCGTATCACGAATTAATTCATCATCTGACTTCATATTATTATTATCATCCTTCTCTTCATCTCTATTGTCCCCAGGCCCAGTATTTGCATTCAGTGTAGATAAAGAGGAATGACATGTCCGATGACGTGCATATCGATTAGTTGTATGTCTTGCTGAACAAATATATTGCCTCGACGATGGTGTTCTGTGGGAGTTTGACACAAAGCCGTTTGATGATGGGATATCCATCAATAGCAGCGCATATACGAACATCGTCGACGACATATTGCATGTGTTTTCCTCTTCGGTGAATTGTGAGCTGCTGAATAACGAGCCTCTATTATTGACCAGAGTTGGCTCTATCGAATTCTCTTCGGGACCAATATTATTCTGTTTGACCAAGAAAGGTTTGACTGTTCCCTGTTCCACGCGTCATCTGCATGCTTGCTTTCTTGTGGGTAGATAGGTGCTTTTGGGGATGAGTATGATATGGTAGCGCCCGCTCGCGGCTCTGTGACCAATGCACCAATGACCCCTCACGCACCAATGACCCCTCCCACAGATGACTTCACTAGCCACGCCAAACCCAGCAGATTCCAGAAGTCTCTCTCAACTTTATACCACAGAGAGAGAGTTTGTGCCGCACACGGAACTACTGCGATATTGAATCCAATTTGTCAATACAATAACATGATGTCATTGAAAGTATTGCTCAAGAACAAATCAGACAAGGTCTCCTCTTCTAAAAAGAATTCAGTACTCAGTAGTGCCAGTTTTCCTGGATCTTCTGCCGTGTTGGGATTTGACGATGATTACGAATCACCTCCTTCATCTCCGCCAGGCAAGGCAAGACAAAGGAATAGTATAGCACTTGGCAGGGGTTCTACCAGTTTCATGGGCATGTCAGATTATGATTCCGAAGACGATGTTCCTAAAGCTAGCATTGTCAACCCGAAGTCTTCAGGAGGACCGGAACATAGGCCTCTTGTTGGAGGATTTGCAGTTTCTGCCTATGAAGCAGCTAGGGCAGACTACTATAGAAAGCAAGGAATCCATGTCAAGGGTCACGATGATGAAAGAGCAAAAGAGGGAAGGCCAATGTTCAGAAGGTTTATTTGAACTCTAATGTATAGATGAATGAGAAGCCGAGGGAGGAGGTTTTTATATGTAAAATTAATTTTCGTGTAATAGATAATCATATCATATTTGATCAAAGGATGATTCCCGAAAGAGTATCTAGAATCTTGTCATTGAGTCTTTGCGTTGCCAAGACCTCCTCTTTTTTGGTTGATGTGGAAGATTTGCGACCCAAAGATTTTCTGGTAATAGTTAAAAGATCAGAGGAGATGATACAACAATAATCAATAATTCACTACTAACATCACATTGTACCAATACATCATGGATACATTTAGTTCGCTCCAGGCGCCAAATGATTATGCATAATCCAAACTGCCAAATAAGGTTTTGTGAGTCCAAACTTTAGGTACTGACTTGGTAAACCAGTCGAAGAATTTGGGCATGGCCCCTCTATTATACATCAGGTTCGTCAACTTATCGTGGAAATCTCGCCACCGTTGGTCAGGTTCAAATCCAGGTGGAGTCAAATTTCGCATCTCAAGAGGATCGTCAACAAGATCATACATCTCATATTCGAAACACGAGCCGTCTTCGGTAAAGTAAACAGCGTACTTGTGCTTGCTCGTGCGCAAGCATCGCACATAGCCCGGAATACCCCGCGGAGCCAATGGCTCATCGAAGGTGAACAAGAACTCTTCTTCGTTTTGTTTGATGTTGCAATCATTGCGAAAGAATGGTACGAGTGATCTGCCACGGTAATGAAATTGAGACACATCGACTCCTGCAATCTCTGTAATGGTTGGCAGAATATCGATCGATGACACTAGATTGGCTACAATCCTTGTTGAAGATTGTTGTGCAACAGTTGCAGCGACTTCGGATACATGCTGGTCAAAGTACCCACTCGGATAATTAATTACTAAAGGAATACCCATTGTCTCATCGTAGCAATTCATCCTCTTCTCTCTCAAACCATGACTCAATGCCATTTCTCCATGGTCTGCCATACGAATTATGATGGTGTTATCCATCTGACCGTTGGTTTCGATAGCTTGAAGTAAGGAAGATATCTCGGCATCGACCTATTTGAAATTCAATGACGAGTAAGATTAATAGCATCACATCCAAGAAGGCATTGTGCTCAGTTGGCATACCTGTTTGTGAAGATGGGCATAAAATCTAACATACCGCAGGGCATCACTTTGTCTTGTTTCCGAATTGGAGTCATCTGCAGGATTACTAGTTGGTAAAGACCCAAAGACAGAAGAAGTATTCAGAACTGATTGAATAGAAGGCTTTGTTGACAAATCATCTTTGTGACTGGGCGGCAATTCAATGGGCAAGTTTTCGAAATCCTTGGGATGATAACCTGTCTCCTTGTTAAATTCTTCATCGGTAAGATTGGAAAAACAAGCAGATGCCCAGACATCATGCGGGTTGACAAGTGAAGTGACGAGAAAAAAGGGTTGGGTATTTTCATTGTTCGTCTTTGCTGCATGCTTTGCCAGAAAGTCTAGTATGGACTCTTTCTCATCATCCATGAAACTACTTGCATCACTACTATCATCAGAGCTGCTGCATGGCACTACTCTAGGGTCAATATCATCATGATTAGATGCATTATTCCCGACAGGACCTCGAAGCGCCATACTTTCTTTCTCCAGCATCAAATCTTGCTGCTTGGCAATTACAGAGAATTTATCGTTCTCGCCTCTCAGAAATCTCCCATCATGATTGTATCTCCATCCGCCTCCCAATGTTGAGCTCATACATAATGAGTGACCGGCATCGGGAGGATTCCACAAGTTAGTTGCCCCATACCACATCAATATGGACGGATCTTCATTCCGGGGATTGATGGGTGACCGAACAGGCGGGGTTAAGTGCCATTTACCCTTCCATGCTACATCATACCCCTCCAACTGAACGGTCTCGTCTTCTTTACTTCGTATCGGATTTGATAACAATCTCAATAGATTCGGTCGTATTTGTATATTGTTTACCCTATCCGAGTGATGTTCTAAACTATAGTCCGTCAACGGGTCCAAGCTTCCCGGGGTAGTGTCCACCCCATGCTCCGTTGGATAAGAAGATGTCAACAAGGATGCTCTACTGGGACTACATTCAGTTGTCGCAGTAAATGCCTTGGTAAACATAACTGAAGATCTCTCAGCAGATGCTTTGGGGTGAGTGCAATTGCGACAACATCCCACGAGGCAGTTGTAAAAGCATGGTAGATTCGTTTCGGCCCATCCCTCTGGCCAGTGTTTATGGGATCTTTCTTGGTCTGTTATGATGAGGAGGATGTTGGGCCTTTTGCTGTCCGGTAATGTTGATGGGGAAAGATAGGTTTTCAGTGATGGAGGACCCACTTGGGGGAGATCATCGTCGGGAGGAGATACCGATTCTTCTCCGTTAGGTTCACCATTATCGTTATCATCTGTTGCCATATTCATCGGTTCTTCTGTGTTTCTTTCACCGGCTGACGGAGCCTCTTTCGAGACGACATGCTCTTCTTCTTCATCTTGAACATCGTCTGTTGACTTTGGCTCTTTGTTATCAGCCCCACTATTCATGATGCGGAAGTGAGACAGTAAGTATAGCTCGGATAAGGTTGTTTACGGCGTGTCGACAGCAGACAGCAGGTTAGCCTAACCATATTATGTCGGCTTGTGTCTTGTTTATTACTTTCCATTACCCGCCTTTTTCTCCTTTTATTTTTGGAGATAGCCCTCTGTCGGGGTTTGCTACCCGAGTAATTTGACTCCTCGGGTAGATACCCGGGTATGGCGCGCTGACCAAGTCCGTGCTCGGGTAGGTACTCGGGTATCT